>BRZM01000088.1:1698706-1905461 GCA_033238685.1 Lates japonicus | reverse complement strand
ATGTTTCTGGATGCAGGGAGTGTGTTTTAATGCAGGCAACTTCTCAGTAAACCTCAGGAATGGTTAGTTCCAAGGCATTCAGTGAGAAAAAAGGATTTAAAAGATAAGCTGCGAACGAGAAACATACTGATAAGTGAGCTTAGGTAATGGAACTGATGTTCATGTGCTGAATAGAATAGAATTTGCTGCTTGTCTTGGTGTTTTAAGGTACTATAGAACACAGACAAAGGAGATTTTTGCATAATGAGTACTTTTACTTTTGATGATCTCTGTCACACTGTAATTGTTGGTTGCAGCCCAAGCGTGGAACTCACCAGATATGACTCAGACATACACACAACATACACATGCATGCGCAGACACACAAATGCTGGCTGAGTGAGCCATCATCCTTTGCACCATTGACTCATGATCTAGTCCATCCTGAGTGAAGGCACTCTGAAATAGATTAAATGAGGATATGAATCACTTTCTCTTTACTTTCATCTTTGACTGGAAAAGGCTCAGTGTGTGTGTGTGTACGTCATACACCATGATTTGGACGTATGTCTTCAGTGCACAAAACATTGTTGGAGACTTGTTAGAGCACATTATAAATACACTGCATTTTGAAGTGTCTGTGGTAATGGTTGAAAATCTCTTTGTTCAGAGGAACATGAGGTCATCATCTTCAGCATGTTTTTCAGATGGTGACTCATGCAACAAGTGGATATTAGTCATCACGCAATTACTGCCGCTCAGTTGGAGGCAAAAAGTAGATGCACTTTGGTGCGAGTGTATTTGCATACTTTTGATTTTAATTTTGCTTCAGTATTACTAAAAACCCAGCGGGTGATTTTCCTCTTGTGCACAGTTGATTGTGCAGCTTTTTTTTTTTTTTTTTAATTGACATTGTATCAGCAGGAGTCAAATCAAAGCTGGTGGTCAAGCTTGTTGCTTTGACAAGTTGAAGGACACTTGTGGAGTTGTGTGTTTGAGTCCCTCCCACCATCGACAAAAGTCTAGCCCACTTCATTTATATCAGAGATGAGTGTTTCTGTTGCAGAGGGACAAGGTGTGACTGAACATTTCTGTATTTGCTTGTAGAGAATGTGCCTGTAATCTTTATGTAAATTTGATTGATTTTAAGCATTTAAAGAACCGAATGTCCTAAAAACAGTAAATTATCTATGTCCATATGTTTATGTATCTATGTTGACTTCATGATTAATACAGCGGGTTAGACTGCATCAGAACTTCTGACCCATAGCACCTGTTGTCCATGTTAAAACCCTCACTGAACAGTAGAAAAAGCGAGTCCACTTAATTTAAAGCTGCAATATGCAATAGCTGACTCGAAAGCAAACCACTCCACTCCTCCTGGTCGTCCCTCTCGCTGCTCCGTTACGCTCCGCCCAACCCCTCACCTGCATCTGTCTCAGCTAATGCAGGAAGCAGCAGCTTACTAGCCTGTGTGTCAACTAAGTCCGGCAACAAGTGCCAGATTGAAGCCTCGGTGTGAGAGGAGCAAATGACCAGAAGCATGCATTCACATATTGATTGACAGCTGGTCATTGAGTCAGGGTCACAGAAGCCTTTGACAGCACCTCTTCACACTGGAGATATTTTGGGGGGGCATGGCTTCAAATAAAATATGTCAGAAAAGATGCGCATCGTAGCTTAAAGTTTCAAATTTGTACATTATGTTATGTACATTTTAGAGAGTGTAAGTAATGAAAGGAGATGGAAAATAAGACAGCAGGGAGAGAGGCAGGTCTGGAATGTGAGATTACGATAACGGACCCATCACAAAAATCAAGCTGCATTGTGGATGTCACTGACAGTCCATCTCCTCACTCATGATGGTCTTTATACATCGGTCTTTCACTTGTTTCCAGCATCTATATGTTTGTTTGTTTTTTTTTTTTTTTTTTTTGAATAGTCAGTGGGGGGATGGCTGACTGATTTCTCCATTATCCACTCTTCTGTCTGCCAGCCTGTCTGCCTGCCTTCTCTGAGTGGGTGCACCAGCGCCAAGCTTAATGTTGCCAGCAAGTGGCAGCAATGTTTGTTTCGCTCTCGGCTGATTTGAATGCAAGATGAAACAGGAGCTACAATGAGAAGCAGAGGCAGACTTGGACACTAAAACAGGAACTCATGGGCATGCCATAAAAAAGGTGAAATGAAATATTTATTTGTCACTAATTGTATGTGTTGCGTCTAGTTCATAATTAGGGGGTTGTCGCTCCCGCCGTGCCGACACATGCCCAGCCCTTCAACACTAAATTAAAAGTTACTGCTGCCTGCCACGCTTTGAAATGAGACTGTTTGTCCAAGTTCAGGCATGTGTGCACACACACCAGGTAAACCGTGAGTGTGCATGTACTGGTAGGGGGGTTCGCCTCTGACTAGGGAGATGTTTGTAATTAATGAAAAGTAGCTTTGCCACCTGCTGCCCTAATGTCACAGGGATCTAGAGAGGCGAGCCCTGAGGAGCATCATGAATATTTAAGCATGGCATGAAAGAGGTGGGGAGTGACTTGTTGAAATTTCGTAAGCATTGCAAGATGTAGCTGATGAGAGACAGAAATGGTAAAGAGACATAAAGCGCGGCGGGCAGGCAGATGGAGACCGCTTCATCAGGAAGATGCATGAGGGATAGTAGGTGGATGGAATTAATGTCGCATGATTTGGACACTGTAATGATGTTAGAGTTCACCTGCTCGATCCTGTTCAAGATGTGACCATTTCTAATTTGCTGTATTGAATTTCGTTTTTATATCCAAGTCATTTATTCCAATATCATCACAAACTCATTTCCCAGCTGCAGCAGTAAAGGTTCAAAAATGAATAAACAAGCAGATGGAAACATGGAGAATTTCTTTTCAAACTGTGTGTCAAAAGCACTCAAACCATTTTAAACAGCTACCAAAAAAATTATCCCATCGAGGCCTATACTTATTTTCCCTAAACCATAAATGCAATTTCATTTTCGGGAAAACAAGGACCCATCTACCTGTTCTATAGCATAAATTATAAGGGGTCAAGAACTCCACCGCGTACCCAAAGTAAATATTAGCAGGCAGTACAGGCATCACAAACTGACCCCACCTTTAACACTTGCTTTTCCATATGTAATGAACATGTGGGAACATCAGAGAGTCTGTCCAGGGATGGATTCCTGCTGCCTGGCTAGCGCTGACTGTCAGATGACGTGAGGGCAAACCTCAGCAGCTAAACCCAGCGCAGAATGGTTCTCTTTTGAATGCTTTATCTTCGTTGTTTATGTCTGTACTAGTAATTAGGCCTACTGTTAGTTCCACTCAAAAATTCAGATTCAGATGGAGGAGAGTGTTATTTTGGATAGTGTTACACATTGTTAAATCTGAGGTTGTATAGATCTGTAGTGTGTTTTTTTTCACTTATAGTTTTGAGAGAGTGGTGATCATTTCAGGAATGTGTCCAGCAGTTGAGGAAACTGTAATAAATCTGAGCAGCATATGTTGGCAGATATTCATTGGAGAAGTCTGTGATGATACTGGACTAAAAATAATGGCAAAAGTGCCTCGGAGAAAAAATGAGAGGGAGGGCAGAGGGAGAGACATTTTCAATTTGGCCACGCCTAGTGGTTGTGTTTGCATGCAGTGCAGGAGCATGTGTGTGTGCTTGATAGTAAACGACGGTATAGTGTGTGTGTGTGTGTTTGTGTGCTCATATTCATGTCTGCAGAGAGGAACACTGAAGAAGAGATTGGCAAGACCCAAGGACAGTAAGAACAAGTTGAGCTCGTCATCAGCTGTTCCACAGCCTGCTCGGGTCCCAGAATCAGCCATTATTCACCACCACATTACGATCCCAACAAACACAACCGCTGGCCACCGCCGTGCCGGCCATTTTGATGCATTGTACAGCGTGGTGAAAAGATCCTGGGAAGAGCTCAGAGAGTCAAGGCTCGTCCTCACAGTACTCCGCTGAATACTGGATCTGTGATACAGCATCAGAAAATGCTGTGTGTGTGTGTGTGTGTGTATGTATGTATGTACTGCCCAAAGGCGTGTTTGATCCCAGCAAGGTTCATGGTGTGAGAATGTTACAGGTTACAGGTAAAGATCAAATATAACACAGAGTTTCTTCCGCAATGGTTTCAACTGTGGAAACGATGCACCGATGTAAGAGGAGCAGTTACAGATAAATCGGCAAATCTCCTTCTTGGATTAGACTCTGATGTCGATTTATGCACTCAGAGTGCAATTCAGGAAATCATAAGAGAAATAAATCAACAATGCCACAAGGTTTTATCTGGATTGTGTGCCCCACATACGCATATTATTCAATGCTTTGTGGTGCCAGATGATGTTGCAGTGTGACCAATTTTATGTTGTTGAATTCAGTTTGTTCATCTTCAGCACTCCCGCCTACCAGTGCTGTGGACTCAAAGAATCGAACCCAGCAAGCCTGCATTTTGCGCAAGGCAGTTGCTCTGAAAGGGCCCACTGCTCTTTCTAATTAGTCCTGTTTTAACTTCACCGCCCACCCGCCAGCCACAACAGCAGCCGTCCTGCCACTACCACCGCAACAAATGTCAGAAGTGTTTTGGGGCGGCGAGACTGTTTTTTTTCAGTCATCAGAGCTGTGACTGACGAAAGAAAACATCCCTTCACACAGCCCTGCACATCTGTTTACAAAATCTGAAAAATTAAATTAATTTAAATAATCAGATTAAAAATCAGTTATATTTGCAATTTTGTGGCTGTATTTTAACCACTTCACTGGTTTTCACAGACAATTATCACCAGACTAAAATCATGGTTACCACATGAGCTATGGCCCTTTGGTTAACCGTGCAGAGTCAGCTGCATAGCCCACCACTAACCAACCGCCAGTGGCGAGGTTGTATTATCCGGTGTTCGGTGTATGTGATTTATTGTGCTATCTTGTCACTGGGAGAATATCCAGTGCACTTAATTGAAAGTATTTGTAAAAGAGTGTCTAGGTTTGAAAATGCTGACCTCGCTTCATATCCAGAGGAGAGGAGGGAGAGGGAGAGTAGTGAGAGAGGAGTCTCATTTGTACAGTAATGTATTAACAGTCTGTGAAATTAACAATCATTTCCTATTGAAAAATGAAATATGTGTAATATGCCTTAAATAACTACGGTGGTGTTGCTTTAAATTCCGCCACATTATAAAGGTTCCATCACACATACTGTCTCAACCATAACAACAGTAACTTAACAATGATAGTAAGATAATAATAGGCTGCATAAATGTCATGAATGCAGGCTGTGCTACTGGCATTTTTACCCATAGCAGTAGGCATGGGTGTTTGAGAGCATCTTCTTGGCTGATTCAATTCTACTGGCATCAAATTACACGTCCACTTGATACTGAGGTGTGCTCATTAAGATCTGGAACTCAACTAAAAATGATCTGTAAAACACAAACCACTGCAGGAAATGGCCAAAAATTGAATTTGCACAAGACTGCTTGACCTGAGATTCAGAGGTAATATAAAGAACAGAGGAAAGGGGCTGAGGGAGAGAGATATGATTTTTTAAATTGGTATGAAGCAGGTGATCATATCATAATCACTGGTCAACTTTCTGGAAAGCCACCCGACAAAACATGCGGGCTGGTAAATGAGTGTTTTTATACAGCATGTGAGAGTAAAGGCCCAAGGCCAGCATGACTTTCTAGAAAACTTGACAGCCGGGAGTTAGTTGACTGCAGAGAACGCCTGCCTCTGTGTATTGCTGCCTCAGTTATTTCTCCACTGCTTGACGACGTGCCAGCCTCGTGAGCGAAAGTGTGGAGACGTTGAGGAAATTAACACCATGTTATGTCTCTTCATTATTCTCATCCATACTGCTGTCTGATACACGCCCTTTTCGCCAGTGGGCCATCATGCTTGCTCCTGCCTCACACCTCTGCCATTAATGTTGGCCACCACACTTCAGGCTCCTCTGAAAGCCCCTGCCACATTTGTAAGGATCCCTGGAGGCGTTGTTAGAGTCATTCTGTACCAACTGCAATTTTCTCACTCATGTACCTTTGGGAGGCAGGAAGGATTATAAAACATCCAAAGCCTGGTTGGTGGGCAGAGCACCTAGGCTGGAACACGTTTCTGTTTGGCAGGCATACAGCCTGAGAAACAATTGACCTGAGTGAAAGCAGCCTGCACCAGGCCCAGTCCTATCCTGTCCACACCTTCCATGATCAGTTTTGAATCAAACCACCACCACAGACCATCATGAGATCTGTCCACCCCACCAGGCCCATTCTCCCGTGATGGCAGAGAATTGCACCGAGGAAATGAACGATCTGAAACGACAAGATGATGATCAACCAGGACAGGGCATGATCACCACCGATCCACATTTATAATCACACTGTTGATCGATCATATTTCGTTTTCTCCTATAATGAAAACATGATCAAGATGTTGAAGGGTTCCTGTCAGGCATAACCAAATGTCATTGATAGTTAACTTCTGTCCTGATCAAACTGCACTGACATGAGCCTCTGAGAGGGTCCCAAAATATAAAACAATACAAAGTTTATTTGTCTGACTGGCTCAGAGTTTCAGGAACACCTGTGGTGGTGGAGAGAGGCCAAAACAGGAAGAGGCTGAGGTGTAAGCTTTTGGGCTGTGGCAGCTAAATGTCAGAAGGATGGTTTACAGGATTGCCGGGAGGGGCTGTAGGTGATGGTTGAGTGGAACTCAGGTTTCACATCTGTGCAGCCCAGGTATAGGCTGCGTGATGTTATCAGAAATGGTGAGGCAGCCCTTGAAATGTCTGCTGCCTGTTGAAGCAGTGAGTTTAGCTGTGAGGTTTTAGCTGCAGCACCTGCAGACTGTATAGAGGTTACAGGGAATTTAAAAGATATAGGTGGAGGTTTGACCTATTGCAGAATCATCAGGTGAGGCGCGAAGCTCTGTCAGAGGCTGTAGCAGAGAATCAGCCAGTGCAAACACCCGTGGTGTGAGCCAGTGATGCGTTGACAGAGCATGTAGGTGAGTGATGGAATAAAATTTTGGGTTGCTTGCAGATGTTGTTTGTGTCCTGCAGATGGTGGTGGTGGAGGCCACTGAACAGTTTGTTGACAAAGTGCTGCATTTGCATTGATGCCCCACCATCTTTCAGAATCTACAGGTGTGACAGCTGTGGCTCAAGCCTCCACCCTTTCTCAGCCTTCCAGCAACCTGCAACCACCTCCACCAGCTTGTCACATGGGATGGCCAAACCTCCACCCACAGCTCCTTCAAGCCTCCACCAGTGGCTCAGCCTCCACCTGCAGAGTTTTGAAGAGCTACAATATCTTCACCGAATCCCTCCATGAGCTCATAGCAGGGGTCGAGGGTGGAGACACTAAATGGCCACATCCACAAGGTCGCATAGCTCTGCTGTTAAACCTGGAAGATGGAGGAAAAACATACATCAGCTTATTAACAATTTCAGAGAATACACAAAGTTATTTAGATTGGTTAAGACAGTTACTTAAAAGTGAGAGTCAGACTTACCTCAAGGTTTTTCAGAGTGCTCAGGGAACACCTGCAGTGGTGGAGGAGGCTGCAGGTTATGGGAAGAGGCTGAGGAAGCTTTGGCCAGGCTGTCTACAGTTGATGGAACGGATGAGACTACAGAGGCTGTAGGTGACGGTTGAGGACTCAGGTTTCAGCCATCTGTATGAGTCTGCAGGTGTAGGTTGTAGTGGATGTTGTTTGCAGAGCCCAGCTAGAGGCAAAATTAGCTGTTCAAGGCAACTCACAGGTGAAGGAAGCTGCAGATGCTGGCAGAGGTGGAGGTTTTAGGCTGCAGCAATCTGCAGGGACTGTATAGGTGAGGTTACAGGAATCTTTCTGGCAGAGGATGGGGTGAGGTCATCCAGCTACAGAATCAAATCATCAGGGTGGAGGCTGTGTTGTAGGTTTCTGTCAGAGGCTGTAGGTGAGGGAATCAGCTTAGTGCAAACAATCTGCAGGTGGAGGCCACAATGGATGTTGCTGACAGAGCATGTAGGTGGATGGGATGAACATAGCACGGGTTGCTTGCAGATGTTGGTTTGTGTCCTGGCAGATGGTGTAGGTAGGAGGGCTGACCACCAGTTTGTTGACAGCGGCATTTACCATCTTTCAGAATCTGTGTCGAAGCTGTAGCTCAGTTTTTCAGCTCTCTTCCAGCAATTCTGCAACCACCTCCACCTGCCAGTTAGTCGGCCAACCTTCCACCTCCACAGCCTCAACACCTGCAGCCTCAGCCTCCACCTGCAGAGTTTGTAAGACAGTTGCGCATCTTTCACCAAATCCTCCATGAGCTCAGCAGCAGGGGTTGGTGGGTGAGACACTTCGGAACACATCCACGTTGGGTCGCTATATTTCTGTTGATAAAATCCTTAAAGATGGAGGAAAAATACAACATCATCAGTTTCTATTAATACCTCTAGAGAACACAAAGTTATTTAGATTGTTAAGATACATTAAAAGTGAGAAATGTGACTTACTCTGTTTTCAGAGTGTTCTAGGGAACAATTTGCAGGTGGAGGAGGCTGTGGTTGCGGGAAGGGCCGAGTGAAGCCAATATAGCTGTCTGCCAGAAGTTGATGGAATGGATGAGGATTGTTGTAGAGGCTGTAGGTGATGGTTGAGGACTCAGGTTTCAGCCATCTGTATGAGTCTGCAGGTGTAGGTTGCAGTGGATGTTGTTTGGCAGTAGGTGTAGGTTGCAGTTGAATCTTCTGGTTGCTGTGTCATGTGTCCCGTTACAATCCATGTGAAGGAAGCTGCATGATGTTGGCAGAGTGTTGAAGGTGGAGGTTTAGGTTGCAGCAATCTGCAGGACTGTGGCAGGGTGGAGGTTACAGGAATCTTCTGGCAGATGGTGAGGGTCGGCCTTAGCTGCAGAATCATCGCGGAGGCTGTGCTAGCTTCTGTCAGAGGCTGTAGGTGAGGAATCAGCTTAGTGCAACAATCTGCAGGTGGAGGCCACAATGGCGCTGACAGCACAGTGGAGGATGGAACATAGCACTGCTGCTTGCAGATGTTGTTTGTGTCTCGGCAGATGGTGTAGGTGGTGGAGGCTGACTTAACAGTTTGTTGACAGCTGCCGATTACTTGATTTCCACATCTTCAGAATCTGCAGGTAGACAGTTGTAGCCTGCTCTCCACCTTCAGCCTCTTCCAGCAACTCTGCAACCACCTCCACCTGCCAGTTGTCACACAGCTAAGTCAAACCTCCACCCCTACAGCCTCAGCTCCACCTGCAGCTCAGCCCACCCCTGAGTTTCAAGACAGCCAGGCACATTCAATGAAATCCTCCATGAGCTCACGGCTGGGGGTCGAGGTGGACACTGAAATGGCCACATCCACAAGGTCACATGATAGTTTTGCTGACAACATCCTGAAGATGGAGGAAAAAATATATATCAGTTTTGCCAATTATACAAAAGTTTAGATTGTTAAGATATGGCCAAAAGTGAGAAATGTGTGACTTACCCTGCTTCTTCAGAGTGCTCTAGGGAACAATTTGCAGGTGGAGGAGGCTGCAGGTTGCGCAGAAGAGGTTGAGTGTGAAGCTTGGGCTATAGCTGTCTGCTGTAGTTGATGGAATGATGAGGATTGTTGTGAGGCTGTAGGTATAAGCGAGAATCAGTTTCAGCCATCTGTGCGAGTCTGCAGGTGGAAGGTAGTAGATGTTGTTTTAAGAGCTCAGGTTGGAGGTATGTCTGCTGAATCCGCTGCGGGTAAAAGGAAGCTGCATGATGTTGGCAGAGGCGTAGTGAGGTTTTAGGTTGCAGCAATTCAATCGCATTGCGGGTGATGTCACAGTGGAATCTTCTGGCAGAGGATGTAGGTGGAGGGTTTGGCCTTAGCTGCCTTCAATAATTGGCAAGTGGAGGTGGTTGCAGGTTGCTGGAAGAGGCAAAGCTGTCTGCCAGAATCTGATGGCTGAGGCTGTATGTGGTGGTGGAGGGTCTGGCCACACATGCTGTCTGCAAGTATCCACAGGTGGAGGAAGCTGGAGATTCCTGGCACAGGGTGGAGGTGGGGAAGAGGCAAGTGGATAAGAGAGGGCATCACAAGTTACCTTACAGAGGCTATAGGTGGTGGTGGAATCAGGTTTCAGCCATCAAAATCTTCTGCAGGAAGAGGAAAGATAAACATACTTTGGATTGACAATTTCTAAAGTACATACAAAGTCATTTAGTTTGTTAAAATACATTAAAAGTGACAAAGGTGTGACTTACCTGTGGAGTTTGCCAAAGGTGGTTGTAATTGTTCTAGATGGAGCATGGTCTCAGCTGTCTGTTGTCTGCAGGTGGAGGCTAGAGCAGCAGATGGCTGTTGTAGTGAGGAGGCAGAGTTTGGTTGGTCGATGGTGGTTGGTCGGTGGAGGGTGGAGTGAGGCAGTTTGGTTAGCTTCCAGACGTTTTAGGTGGAGATATGTCTGAAGCTACAGGTGGAGGCTGAAGCTGTAGGTGAAGGATGAAATATGGTGCTTCAGCTAGCTTGCAGAGGCTGGAGATGACGTTTTGCAAAAGAGAACTGGTAGTAGGTAGAGCATGTTGTCAGCTGTCTGCTGTCTGCAGGTGGAGGCTAGAGCAGCAGATGGCTGCCGGGCTTCCCGAGTGGCGCAGACGGAGTCCCACCCAGGTTACCCAGTGGAGGTGGAGGAGGTAGTTAGTTAGCTCACATTTAGGTGGAGATATGTCTTAGTTACAGGTGAGGCTGGCTGTGGTGGAGGATGGAATATGGTGCTTCAGCTTGTTTGCAGAGGCTGGAGTAAGTAGGGACACCCAATGGCCACATCCTGTGCTAGACCATGATATGCTCTGTTGATAACATCTTGGAAGAAGGAGGGAAATGCAACACACTTGGATTGACAAAACAGAAGCAAATAAAGGACTGGAAATGTGTTATTATTCCACTTACATGTGTAGTTGAAGCGTGGAGAGGAATCCAACTGTGAGATGCAGATGGAGGATCGGGCTAAAGCTGTCTGCAGGAATCTTCAGGTGGAGGTGATACTGTAGGTTTCTAGTAGACAGCCTCAGCCCAAACCTCTGGGTGGAGGATTCCAGGTTCCAGCTGTCTCTACACATCAGGATGTAGGCAGATTAGCTACCAAACGTTTTAGGTGGAGATACGTCTGTAGCTACCGGTGGAGGCTGATGCCGGTGGAGGATGGAGGTGGTGGCTTCAGTTGGTTTAGAGAGGGAGTTGCGCGTGAGTCTGTTGCCAGCCGTCCATGTCCAGCAAGGGTGGGAGTTAGAGCAGCAGACAGCTGCCGACTTGGAGTGAGTGGTGAGCCTGGTCCTACCTGTGGTTGGTCGGTGGAGGTGGAGGGAGAGTAGTTTAGTTAGCTTCTCAGACATTTAGGTGGAGATATAGTTCCAAGCTTACAGATGGAGGCCAGTTTCAGGTGGAGATGGAATATGGCGCTCAGCTGGCTTGCAGAGGTTTTTGTGTTCCTTTAAACAGATGGTAGGTGGTCTTGGTTGTGTTGCTTTGTTTTGCTGACAGAGGTCATTCCTTTTCACTCTTGTTACTAAAAACTATTATTTCTTAATACTTAACACTTAACACTTAACTATTAACTTGACTTAACTATTAAACGGTATTATACACAAACTATTGGCAGTTGACTGTGCCATTATGCCATTGAAATTACAGTCTTCAAACTACTTTGAGAGTAGTTTGCTCTTTTTTCATGGTGCCCAGGTTCTGGTTCTCTCAGAAAATGTCAACACGGCAAAGGGGAGGACAGACTCCAGCCCCCATAAGACACGTCCACATGCACCTGTCCGTCTGCCGGCCGGACGTTGAAATCGTAGGGTGGTTCAGAAGCCCTCCCAGAGCTTCAAGCTTGATCCGGACGTCCAAGTTTGTAGACTGTACGGACGAGGTCAGGCCATTCTTGTACCTGTGTGGGGTGGAAGAAACAGAAATTGAATAATAAGGATACTGAACAACTAGATTTTTGAGTAATTGATGAATGTGGTAAAATGATCTGATTGAAAGAGGAGAATTTTTTTAACACAAACATACCTGAGCATATCATCAACCACGCCGTGATAGAGCTTTTGAGGTCTTCACTGAGCGGTTGTATATCCTCAGAGGACTTCCAGGGCGCACAGCAGTGGAGGTGAGCTGGTTATCAGCAGTGGAGGGCTGAGGCCTGGGTGGCAGAGTGGAGACTGGTGGAAGGTCAGCAGGTGAGATGGGAGACACAGGCCTGGGGACGGATCCAACTTCTCGGCGCTCAGTAGGAAGTGCCGGCGACGGGCCTGAGCTCCGCTTCCTCTTCTGGGGAAGTCTGGAGGTGGTAGCAGAGTGCTGGGGCTGCGGTGAATTGCACTGGGGGAAGGTCAGCAGGACATGAGAGATGTCAGGCTCCCGGTGATACTTATTAACAGCAATTTTTACAGTCTCACAAGAGAAAGTGAGCTACAGAGGATTAATTAACTTCTGCTTCATCATAGAAATGAAACAAGTGTTAAAGGAACAGGAACAGTGGAATACCTGTTTTTTTCTTTTTCTTTCGTAGTCCACATGTCTAACCTCGATGTCCCTGCAGCAGTTGCGGTTGGGTCTGTTGTGCAGAGGTTCTCCTCTCGTTTCTGAAATAGTTGTGTCTTGAAGGTGGATAAACACACCACAACAATACACACAGCTTCAGAATACAGGCTTGCAAATTGAGTTAAAGAAAATGTAAAACTACAGGAGTATATCAGCAAAATGTACTCTGCCACAGTTATTAGCTGGAGTGTCTGTTGTCAGTGTTTCATTATTACATTGAATTATTATTTCATTGTTATTGATGCATAAATGTGTGTGATTTTTCTCTAAGTTGATAAAGGTTCAGCCTATTTTAAAATACCTAAGAATTTATGGATGTTTAGTCTTTAAAAAGCAATCATAATTTATATGTTCATCAAATGTTTTGGGCAACAATGTAACATTAATGTAACATTAAAGAATGAGTAACTTGTAAAAGTACAATATTTCTTCTCGACATTTGGCAGAGTACAAGCATGAAGTAGCAGAAAATAGAAACAGTAAAATAACTCAGCTCTTTAAAGAAAATGATCTCATTAACTTCTTCCAACATTGACTTTTTTTCACTTCCCTTTGTTCCCTCAAAACTTCCCACAAACATTGGCTGATTTAAAACTGCTCAAGGCCCCAGACAAAACCAGGCCCACATTAACCTTATATCTCATATACTGTTCGTGCAGTTATATAACACATCAAACTTCATCTATTTGAGAATATTCAACATGAAAACACAAAAATTGAAACAATTGAAATTGACATAGGCCTCAGAAGACAGGACCTGAAGGTCTGGTAATACAGGGGGCAGCACTTTACAGGCCCTGTCCTGTCAGTTATTGATATGTTTAGTATTTATACCCAACATTTTCATTTAAATCATATCAATGCTATAATGTAATGATCACATATCTGCTGGGAATACATGCATATGAATGGTTCCCCACCACAATATTAACATTTATCCCAGCTGTGAGCAGGATGATGCAAAATGAGTGATATTGATCATATTAGTATTTTAAGACAGATTTAATGAGGCTGTACAGTCCAATACCAACAGTGAGTACTGGTCACAGCAAAAGTTCACAGCCTCCAAACAGATAATTTGAACGTTCAAATCTCACATTTGGCTTGATGTTTGGTAATTGGTGTCGACAGTCTCTCAGTCTTTCAGGATGCCAAAATCCCTCGGTTGATGCTTTTTTGAAGATGCTTTAAAAATTGTGAGTAAAACTCGGAACAGTTTTTCTTTGAGCGCTGTTGGTTTTGTTTATTTTGAAACGATAGATCGCACATATATGATGCGCCTGGAGACAAACGTGGCACCAGGAACCATGATGTCCATTTGCTCGCTCGTGTTTCTACAGTCACATCTCACCTGTAAGCTACGTTTCATCCAATCGACCTGTAAAATACCTGAGATCAAGTCAATTTCTAATTGTGTATGTGTGTATCAATGTGCAGCCTCTGACTGCGCCCTCAGTCACACCTCTCTGCTGCACATGTTTGGCCTCAGTCTTATGAACTTTATTCAGCAGACGTTTAAACATTTTGATATAAAACCGTTACAAACTTATTTATTACAACCGAATAGATTATTTTGATTTTCACCCGACCATATCCCACTTACCAAGGGTGAGCAGTACTTATCGATACGTGCAACTCAAATTCAGAGAGCCGCTTGTACGTATTTTACGCACTTAAGTAATAGTGGCAGTATGTGTTCATTAGTAATTTAAAACTATATTACCCGGCGCAGAATCTGAACGTAAATTACCTTTGGGGCTTGTAATGTTACGCAGATACCAGGTTTATAATAGTAAAAACAACTGAGATACAGAAACCGTCCACAGTTCGTCAAAGCTGTCGGGACATTTTATTTAAGGCAAAAGTCCGAAAAGCAAAAACAGACAACAAACTTATGAATAATATAAAAATATCGGTCCTATTAGGTTCAGTTTACAAGGGTTTTAAAAGATGAATGCAGCATCTCAAACTATTTGGCATTGTTGTGCACATCAACACAATCCATACACATTTCTGTATTTTCTGAAATGATTGGTTGATGCTATATCTCTCCAGACCTTTAATATTCAGTGTAGATTCACCAGCTTCAACCTAGAGCAGTAGGTTTTAAATGTTATTTCTCTGATACCTGACATAAATTAAAAATAGTTAGAATCATCAGGTGGAGGCTGTGTTGTAGGTTTCTGTCAGAGGCTGTAGGTGAGGGAATCAGCTTAGATGGAGGCCACAGTGGATGTTGCTCGACAGAGCATTTAGGTGGAGGATGGAACATAGCACTTCGGGTTGCTTGCAGATGTTGTTTGTGTCCTGGCAGATGGTGGGTAGGGAGGCTGATTTTGCAGTTTGTGGACAGCGGCTGCATTTACTGATTTGCCATCTTTCAGAATCTGCAGGTGTAGACAACTGTAGCCCAAGCCTCCACCTTCAGCCTCTTCCAGCAACCTGCAACCACCTCCACCTGCCAGTTGTCGAAGACAGCTAAGGCCAAACCCTCCACCTACAGCCTCAGCCTCCACCTGTGGAGACATGCAATATTGATAGAGAGAGGAGAGGGGAGTATGGCGGGTAGATGAGATGGACTGTTCAGACAGGTGTCTGACAACAAACACGCACATACTGTGACACGCACCTTAGGTTGTGTCTCCCATACACTGAAAAAGTTGTTGCTAGTTGGGACATTTTTTTAAATTTAGGCACTGTCACTTATTATGTCTTGTGTTCATTTCCAGAATAAAGTGCTGAACATTGATGGAGTCAAGGTGAAGCTCCAGGTAAGAACTCTAATTTATCCTAACAATCATTTCAAAACAGACTCTAGCAACGTTTCTCTAATAGATGTCAAAGGAAAGCTGAATAAGAATGGGGCTCTGCTGCCTGTGGCATTGTAGCCACCTGTCAGATCCTGTTTCCAACCTCCCCTGTCTTCTAGCACTCCATGAAAAAAAAAAAAAAATTTTACAGTGGCCCCTAAGAAAAAACACATACAAGAAAAGCACAAGCATAAAGGGAAACACTACAAATCCAGACAAGAAACAAATATGAAAACATATGCCAAAAGGGAAAACTGATGCAACCCGAGTTGCTACACTAGAAGTGCTATGCAATGCAAGGGGGACTAATGGGTTCAGTTTGGTAATTTAGTTTTTCTTGTTGTGTGTGTTTTCCTATTTGTGTTTTTCAGTTTTTTTTGTGTTTTTTTCGTTGTTTTTTTTTTTTTTTTTTTTTTGGGGGGGGGGGGGGGGGGGGGTGTTTTTTGCATTTCTGGAATCAGACTGTCTTTGCTTTTTCTCTTTTGTGTTTTGTCCTCTAAAGCCACTATAATTTTTAGCTGAATGTAAGATGAAGTAAAGCACCGTCTGCTGCTTTATTTTTTAAACACAATCAATGATCTGGACACAAAAAGCTTCTGAAAGATAATTAGGTTTTATCCATCTCTATGAATTCTTTCCATTAGGCTTTGAGCTTTCATCCCTCCTCCACACTTCATTCAGTTTTTGTGAGAACTGGCACCCATACTAGGAACAACTCAGCATTGTTGTATGTTTGATATTTCTGTCAAACAGAGCAAGTAATTATGTGAATCATCCCTAATGATCTTAATTAGGGGTTGATGGAGGCTGGTGGAGAGGGCCTTTGCTCTGTGATGTATTCATTTGGGGTTAATTGGCTTAAAGGCAGTTTGCAGAGCAGCCTGTAGCCTACAAACACACAGAGAGAGTTATTTTTCTTCCTATAATTGCCATTCTTCATTACTGCCACTTGGATCCTGAGGGGATGACTGCCCCAGGGGGCAATCAGGAGGCAGAGCCAGCATCAAAGCTGACATGTCTCAGGGAGAGGAGGAGGAGGAGAGAGTAAATTGGTTAGGTATGCAAAGGAAATGATAACGCTCGTCTCCAATCAAGTGCGTTGCTGGAAAAAAAATGACCAAAAAAATCGAGGGATTATTGTTCACACACAAACCAAGTGAGGGGTGCAGTCAGCTTGTACAGGTCTGCTCAAGAGATGGGAGAAAATGTAATTGCCATTGGAGCCAAACTGAGACAAGAAACAGTGCTGCCTGATGGGAAAAAGAAGGGCTTAATTAGTCTTATTCCACTGTTGCTGGAGAATGAGACGAATTGCATTGACCATGGCTGATTTTCATTCAATATCATGATCCAGACTGAGCGAAGAATTAGAAATGATGTTGAAAAATAAAAGCAAAGCAGAGTTATCAATTATGACTTGAGCATTGGTTAATTAGTACTTAATGGTTTTTCCACTATATCGCACATATGCAGCATTAGCTGTGACCTTAAAGCTGCAGTAATCCATAATAGATCAAATTACAATGTGTAATGAGAAAGGAGACACTTGTGATGGACCCACAAAGAATTATCGCCCAACTCTGCAGTTCCTCTTAGCTCTACAGGCCATTTTAGCCTCTTCCAGCTCATTGTTTTGGTTTTACAGCCTGAGACCTTACAGTTATTGTTCACTCTCACAGCTTTCTTCAAGCATGTTTTACAAAAAAGTGGAGCATTTATAAGCTGGATGAGATGTATGACGTATACATATCAAGCCTTTACACATTAACCATACTGACCTTACACTGATAGCATGTTAGTGTTGTGTTCACAGCTTCCCACGCTGCACCCAAATGACCAAAAAGATCAGTTAATGCAGCTTTAAGCACAGATCTTTCTTACTGCCGAATTCATAAGACAGTGGACTGTACAATAGTCCCGTCAATCTCGTTCTCATATTCCAGACTTAACCGGTATCAAAGGAGTAAATTGAATGGATGGTTTCACAATGAGCTGCAGCAGACTGACAGAGCAAACAGAAGACTTATTAAAAAGATAGAAACTTCTCTCTAGTCAGTGATTACCTTCTTCTCTCCTTCTCTGCAGATCTGGGACACAGCTGGACAGGAGCGGTTCCGCAGTGTCACTCATGCCTACTACCGTGACGCCCATGGTGAGACACTCACACATATACACACTAGAATCCACATTTGTGACTATTGTAACACAGATTTTTTTTTTTTGTTGTTGTTTTTTTTTTTTTTTTAAATAATTTTAAGATGTGACCCTTCAGGCACTTGACATGCAATTCAGGCTAGTGTCCTGGTGCAGATTATGGCCTCACTGCAGAATGGTTTTGGTGTTTGGTGTCAGTGCTTGACTAGAGTGTATACATTGCACTCTTAATGTGCATAAAGGTACAGTGAAAAGTTGTTTGTAGGGAATTTTGTCCAGACCCATTGCTTTGCCGCAAAAGTAAAGTTTTATTGCAGTTATAATTCACAGCCGTGTTAGTGTTGAGGTGGAGATGAGATTGTTTTTCTTCCACTGTGCAGTATTATCAAGCACCAAGGTTTTACAGCTCCTCTCCTGAGATGGAAGGACAACACATTCAGGATTCATGGCACCCTCTGATAATCTGTAATCAGTCATCACCAACAGGTGTGTGTTTGTGTATGAGTCTGCATGTGTGTATGTCTACTTTTTATTCATCATGATGTCATTATTAGCCATGCAGGTCCATTTAGAAAGCTCTAAGTGGTACCACTCTGTTGGTTTCTCACAAAGCTGGTAATCAAGGCAGGGGTGCTTTTTGGAAATAGCTTGAATAAAATGTGCATAAGCTGGTGTATGAGGCATAAAACTTTGAGCAATAAAAAAGCATATTACAGTCTGGTAAGTCATCTTTTATCCTTTTTTTCACTATCCAGGTGAGTTGTGAAGTAAAACACACACATAGTGTTGAGGACTGTGAAGCTAATATTTAGGACCAGGTGCAACCCAGAGTGTACACACATTTTTCTCATGATACTATCATATTCCCAGATTACACACATACTACTAAATCATACACAGGAAGTGATTCAGTGAGTAACAGCTTTATATGAAATGCACAGCTTCTCTCTGGGGGGGGGGGGCTCTGCTCCTTTTTTGGGAGCAGGATTTGATATTCTCACAATGTTGCCGTGTGTGTTTGTCATTTTGTCCCCTCATATGTATGGAGAATGCATAACCTGGTTTGGTCTTTTAATCTCTGGGCAGTCAGGGATCCCTGTGCGATCAAAGGGAAGTTTTACCATCTGGACTGTGTGTCTGCATAATCCATTTAACTTTTACGCAACTTAAGCAGGGATAGGTTCTTTGTGTGTGTCTCTCTGTGTGTGTGTGTGTGTGTGTGTGTGTGGAGGTGGGTGGGTGGGATCCACTACATGCATACATGATTCAGTGAGTGTAAATGATCTGCATCTGTGTATTATCCTCATTATGCATGTCATGGTTTGGCGGTCAGCCTGCATAATTACAGAAGGATTTATTTGCGTCTGTCTCCTGAAGGAAAGGGACCCTGGTGGACTTTTAGCAGGGCTAGTTTCAGGCATGACGCCCGGGAGCATATCTTCCTCTGAAAACTGCATCTCCCATCTTTGGAGTGTAACCTTATACATCTCTGTGTCAGGAGTTTCAATGTCTTTTCCATTACAACCATGAAGCGTATCACAGCTGCGCTGTCTATACCACAGAGCACAGTGTTACATCAAAGATGTCCACACATCCTAATTATCAGAGATGTGACCTTTTAAATGCTGATCACCTTCTCACCTGTCTGTTCTAAGAGCTGGAGCGACAAAAAGGATTAGAAAATAGCCTCTGGTATTACTGGAGAAAAATATTTTAGATAAGATCTGAACATGGAACTTTATTGGCTACCCTTGTAAGAATTATGAAAGCTTGACATTTTCATATAAATGAAGAATTTTAAAAACATTTTTGTGCCTAATTGCAGCACCACAGTAAAAGTTGAGTCATCGCTTGAACACCCATGTAGATACCGAGCCTATAAATGCTGCTGACCGTGATTCACTGCGATTTTGTCAAACCTGAACAAATGCCTGTTTTAGCAGCAAACTGTCAGTGAGCCTTTGAAGACTGTGGAGCCTTGTACAGTGGTTTCCCCAGCTTTCAGTATTTAGTTCAAACAAAAGCACATACATTTTGATCTGCCTGCTTACCTTCGTACCTCTATGAGCCTTCCAAAAAGCAAACTCAAGTTTCTATCTGTAAAGGATACTTTGTTTCTCAGCAGTGAACTAATAATGTAACACAAGCATTCGTTGCAGGTTTTAGACTAAGCCTCAGTGACTTTTTTTCATTGCTTAAAGCACTGTACATCTGTCTACACCAAAGTATCTCTTTGAGAAGCAAGCTGACCTTGGGCAAAGCCATGGATTGAACTGTGCATGAATCTTTAAAATACTCTGTGTGGCACAGGGTAAAAAAATTGGACCAATAATTGTCACTGATAATGGTGCTCATCTATCTAGAATCTGAAAGTGATACAGCCAAGCTTTAAGCAGGAAGATTAAGGTGCAATAAGTAATATTTTTATGTCCCATAGCAGTTAATTCTTAATGAACATAATGTAATTACGGTGGTGTAATAAGGTCATTGATCAATTCTAATTACTCAGAAGTTGTCCAGTGGAATTTTCCTGTAAACAAACATTTACATTCAGTGTTTCACACCAAAATGCACTGTGTGTATACTTTGGGTCTAAGAGTCATGTTATTTGCTTTCTCTTCCAATTAATAAATTTTTTCAATATTTAAAATCCTGCATACCGTCATGGATATTTTTTTTTCTCCACTGCCATTACTGGCACATCGGTGATAGGATGTGAATCATGATGTGTGAACAATCATGCAAAATACAAAAAAACAGGGACCCACTTTTAAAAACATTGCTTGTTTAGTGCTACTAGTGGTCAATCTCCGTAGGGTACATATAAAGAGTATTTTACTCCAAAAGATGAAGAGCATTGGTCCACTATGGTTGTTTCCATCCACTATATATATATATATATATATATATATATATATATATATATATGCATATATAATATATATATATATGCATATATAATATGCATTTTGTGGAAAAACCTATAATGGTTCAATGGCACACAACTGGTGCCAAATTTCTGTAAAGTCCTTTACAGTCTTTGCTACATTTGGTTGGAGACAAGGCTACAGACTCCAGTAAGTTCCAGTAAGCTGTGCTAACAGCACCAAATTAGCACTGTACTGATTAATCTAGTTGATTCTTGTCTTTTATCCATATGACAGCACTTGCTCTTTTGCCATAGTAATCACTGATTGGCTGGTTAGACTCAGGCTGGTAATAAGAGACGAATCTTGGCTTGCCTAAAGTAAATAAACAATGTTGCAGCAACATTTTGTTACAGTTAGCAACACCAGTGCAAGATGCTGTATTTTGAACAAGAAAATAATTGCCAAGTCTGACAACACCCCAAGCTCTTAATAATTAATGTTGAAGGTGTACTATGTTTAATGCCAAAAGCCACAAATCAAATTCTGCTTAGGGTCCCAAAAACACTTGGACCAGCCGTTGGTTACTGTAACAGTTTTATGGTTTATTAATGTTGTATTTATAAGCAACAAGATTGATGTTTCAGCCACCGACAGTGACATTATGGTGCACTGAAGGATTTACAGGTCGCTCAGTTTGCTTTCATGACCTAAAACCCATTTACACACAACTTGCAAACACACACTCGTCCAAGAAGCCGAGGTGGAGAATGATAAATGGAGCTAATTGTCGCTGCCACAACTTTTTCGGGGCCAAAGCAGAGCTGCAGGCAGAGAGAGTCCAGAGCTGCATCCAGAGAGAGGATGAGTGTGGGAGGGTGGAGGGACTGCGAGTTAGGAGAGGCTCTGGAAGAGGACGCAGTGAGAGAGGCATGCAGAGAGGATTATTTTAGATGTTGGTGGATAGTCCGTGGTTCTGCTGTGTGGGAGAAAGAGTGTAGACAGTCATCAGATATTTCTCAGCTCATTTTTGAGTAAAAATTCTGGGTATTATTTTGTTTTGGTTTTCAGAATGCTTATCTTGGTGTAGCTTGTTTATGTTTACTGTGATAAAACAGAAAAGTTTTAAGCACAGTTGGGAAAAAAAAACTTTGGTGATAAACAAGAAAATTAAACAGGCAAAATGCATAGAGGAAATGTAAATTACAGGTTTGCTCAGGAGAGGTCGTTGGATAAAAATAAAAGGCTGCAAAACATTTCTCATCAACAAAAAAGGCATGCAGTGTCCTGGATGAAACAACACAATGGGAGATGGTTCCGGAAGCCTCCCTTTTATACGGTTATTTTACACAACCATTCATTTGACCCATCTTAGATTGATGGAGGGCTCTGCCCAGGGGAGAGAGGGATCTGTGCTGTGCCTCCAGCTCAAATTAAAATCAAATTAAAATGCACACTGTGCAATCTTTTCTTTCCACTTGGTCTTTGACTTGTTTTTGTTTTCACCTTCTTTTAAACCAGTCATTTGACAAATGATTCACCCAGTGACCTGAATGCTGGAGCACCTGCTGACATCTGGGGAAAAGGACAGTCTAGAATACATCTGTATTTAACTGAGGCAGATTTCCAAAAACTATTGTTTGCAATGTTTCCTAAACTAAGGCTGTAATGCCTGTAATGTTTGATGCACTAACATTTTAATTACTGTGGGCTTCATAATGTACTGTATATTTTAATGAAAAGCACTCATTGAAAATTAAATTACAAAAAGATTCATACAATCCAGGATGCAGGAACTGTTTGTGTGAGGGGAAAGAGAGTTTAAATGTGAAGCAGAGACACACAGTCATGTACTCATCATAAAGTCTTTTCCAATTCCCATTGCTGTACTCCTATCTGTGTTGTTTTTATATTTCTCTTCGTGGTTGTCCTTGTTTTCACCTTTAAGGTGTCTTTACCAGTTTAGCTCTTTCCCCTGTATTGCTGTATTGCTTTTTGTCCCTGCTGTTGCTCTTCCTTTTCACATCAAGTCTCTCTCCATTCTGCACTCGCAATCTCCCCTCATCTTTTCATCCAAACCTCAATTTCACTGTTCCATTTGCCAGTAAATCTTCCATATAATGAGACTTCTTGATTGAATCCATTGTTTCCAGTGCTAAAAAGAAAACTGGTCTGTATATTTTACACACACTACAAATTTGGTTAACTGATTTTTCACAAATAACAGTCAAGGCTGACCTTTACAGATGCTGGAACATTATTAATTAAAAAAAAAAAAAAACAGCTTTTGGAGAGGATGTTTAACACACCTGACAGAAAGAGCGTTAATGAATCTACACACACACACACTCTAAGCAACAGTCACGGTGGTTTATGATTTTCAGTGTTCTGACTTCAACCATAACAGATAGCAGGAGAGTGAGAAGCACCTCCAGGACAAGTCTAGCGCTCGGCTTTATTACACAGCTGTCAATCTGTATCATGCTCATCCCTCCTGTGCCGCCTCTTTCTCAGCTGCACAGCCCCTCACTGCTTCTCCCAATACCTGCACTCTCTGTACATAGATGGCAGGATATGGACTGAGGCATCTGTGCAGTTCAAAAGGTCCTTTCACTCTCATTTATTCATTTTCATTTTCCTAACTTATTCTGTAAATTGGATTTATGATCATAATAGGAGTAAACAGAAATAGAAAAATGGTGCTGGGGTGCCATATTTCAAATTATATCTCATGTATTCTGGCATTTTTCTGTGTTTTTTATAGTATAAATTATTTTGTGGATCCGAAGGGATAAGTCTGATTATTTGCCTGTTTGATAGTTGTAAGTTTGAAAATGAAAAGAATCTGGGTGTGTGTAGGTAGAGAGGGTTTTATGGGTGCAGTACTAAATCAGTGGGGTAATCTTTAAATTGGGCTATTAAGGGTAATGCATGCATAAAGTCATGTGCCTAAATGTGACACAAGACTTTGTCAGGCCACGAGAGAGTACTCGAATTAATCAGCCTTGTGTTCAAACTGAAAATGAACTCTTTCAAAATTTAATTTGAAAGGGAATTGAGACATCAGGGTTAAAGATTAAATTAAACATTTGCTGAGAATTATTTCCATCAGACCCTTTTACATTATGAAATGATTTAGACATGAGTTTTCAAATGATACACTTGAACTTTTCTCTGTGTCTTTCAGCTCTCCTGCTGCTGTACGATGTCACCAACAAAACATCCTTTGACAACATACAGGTAGGTTGCTTTTTGTCCGTTTGTATCTCTGCATTCAATAATCACATAGTATCTTTAATCAGAAGCCTCTGGATGATCGTGTGTTGGAGCTACCAACCTCTGTCAGTTTCATTCCCTCACTACTTTTTCATGCTTTCCACGAACAGACATTTTAATTCTTTCATAACCACATAGACCAAATGTCACACCTGACATGGTCATTTGAAATTATTAACTTTACCTTGGCCCATCAGATTAATTTCATAAATTGAAAGGCTGTGGTTAGATCATGACCACATCTGTTGTCACAGAAGGCTGAGTAACATCTGATATGTCCTTCGCTACTGATGAATGAATGAGGGGATGATACAGCTTTGTAATATCAAATTGCAATGTTTTATTCAGTCAGTGTCAGTCTCATTATTAACCTATATTTTCATAAAAATCAGTCCATGTGACAGATGGTTAAACGGGCAGAGAGAGCGATCTGAAGCTCTCCCCTCATTTTGCTGGGTACCAAAGAAAAGAGGGGAAGAGAAAACAACAGAGCAAATAGGAGCCAGTGGATTGAATGTGATTTAGTGTGAAATAGCATGGTCAGCTTTTAGTCCAAACTTTATGTTCTTTCTATAGACCTGAGGGACTATTCAGCTGTCCATTCATCTGGCAGATCTCCAGGACCTTTCTTCATTGCTCTCTTTCTCTCTCCACTGGACTCTAATGCCTACAAAGAAACATATATGATGTTAAATGTGACTTTGCATGACTGTTTCTGGCAGCGCAATTGCCAGCAACTCATTACTTAGCGTTTAGATTGCGTTAGAAATCCTAGATGGTAACAAAAAAGAGTCGATGCGTTAAACTTGACCTCTCTGCGGCTGTGTCTTCTCTGTGTCGTCTTCTTTTACCTCCAAGCTTATTAAATTGAAATGTATAATTTCTTTTATGAAGCAATTTAGTTGAGTTAAGTTATATTTTAGGAGTCCCTTTGGGGAGATTTGTCTTCTGCAATTGACCCATCTTAACTATGTCTGAACAGTGGGCAACCACACTGTCATGGTCAGCAACAGCAGTATTCATAAAAGGCTTACTTTAGTGTGGAGGGAAACCATCATGTAGTGAACATGCTAACTCACCACAGAAAGGCCTCACTGAACCACGATGGGGTTTGAACACAGCCACCGCGGCGCCTGTTCTGTTTGTTGGCACAGACTGTGACATGGTCGTGCTTTATGCACTCTGACAACAGGAACGCTGAAAACAGATTAGATGATGGAGGATGAAACTGATAAGAATCACCTGAGCACTCATGCAAAGGAAACCATTTATTAGACCAGAGAATTTTATTACTTACATGCACAGATAGACTGGATACACAGCTTCATAAACTGAGACCTAACACGAAAGGTACAGAAACAGTTGTGTTGAGACCAAATAGCTTTATTTAAAAATGGTTTTGTTCTGCAGAACGCAGCAGTTGGCAAAACTAAGCATAATCTAATCATGGCTGCCTAGACATATTCTCTGTATTGATTCAGATAATTAAAAAAAATGATTCAATACTAAACCAACACAAGTGGTTTGTCATATAATACTTATGTATTTGGTAAATAACAACTTTGCAGCATGCATTGGCCTTGTAATAGCTTTCTGTTGTCCTGACTTATTCAGATAAATGAGTTGCCAAGTTATAAGCCACTGAGACTTTAGTAACTTTACCTACCTTCCTGTTCGACATATGATTGAGTTTTATTTGTATCCTGTTATGAGCCCTAGCTCGTGGTGGGAAAGGGGAGTTATTTAAATTATTTATTAATAGTTCAGAATCAGTCAACAAACACAAGAGGTGCAGCAAAACTACAAAGGAAAAGGATGCTGTCTAAATCAAATAAATAAATATAACCATAAGAGGACCCTCAAAAAATGTAGTTTAACACTATCTCCTAAATAAAAGCAAGTGGATTTAAAATCTTCACTACCTGAATTCACTTATGAGAACAAAACATAACGGAGATAGCACTTCTGCACCTCGTTTATCTAACAAAGAACATTCCAATGGTGTGCAAGCTGTTAACAGTTTTTAAACTCTTATGCCTCGCCCAGTCCCCAGGTGGATTTACGAGCGCCTAGTTCCTGCGAGTTAACACTTTGATTAACATTTACCAAATACAAACAACAGCCAAGTCTATCCAGACGAACTACAGTCACACCAACTCTCAAGTCAACCAAGCTTATGTAGATTTCAGTTCCCAAATTACATCAGACTGATTGGTGGAGCTGGACTTGGAGCTACCAATCAGGAAGCAGGAGGCACAATTAGGGGGCAGGAGTTTAGGTGAGGCCACGCCTCCCCAGCTGGAGCCAATCGTGCACCAGGGACCGCACATCGCAATTAGCATACACAAAACCACAACAGCTGGTTTATACATTTTGGACAAGGCTGGCTACAGTTGTAATGTATCTGCAGGAGTTCTGTAACAAGCTGTGAAAGTACAGAAACAAACAGAAATGGGCAATACCTCTAAGCAAGTGGGAAAAAAAAAAACAGCAACACGGAGGGAGGATTTGAAAAGATACAGAGAACTCAAACTGTGAATACATTCCGCAATCAATGAAATTAATAATTCATATCTTAATCAATAATGAAAATATGTATTTGCTGCCCCACTGTACTGAACTGAACAAAAATCATTATCTTCCTTGATGTCAGGAGAAAAAGGCTAAATAGCACCACTTGTCCATTTTTATGAATAGAGCACCTTTCTCATTTTGCCAGCTGTATAAGTCAAACAGTTAGCAGCAAGGACCATAAAATGGCAGCTTTTCAGAGACATCTATCCCCTCCATTACCGTCCTTCATGGCACCACTGCTGTCAGAGACTGAAGTCGTGCCAGCTGGTGTCACTATGTCATCATACCTGCTGTTTCCCTCTGTGTAGTAAGTGTACCCTGCAGCAGAAAGGGGGGCAATTTTAACCACTTTAATTGATACCGGTCATCATCTAAAATGGCTCTTTCAGAGCAGCAAAGGGGCTGTGAAGGGAAGGAGAGGTTATTCTTCGTCACCAGTCTCTGTCAGAGAGGTATGATGGGCCCATCTGCCCTGAGAGATCATTAAAGCGGGAAAGGTGCTGCTTTAGCTCCAGGTGTGAACAGGGGCTCCAGGAGAAAGGGAGGAAGGAAGGATGTGTGTGAGTGCAGAGGCAGAGGGAAGGACATGAGTATGTTGGGAAGGCAGTAGTAGAAGGGAAGATGAGTAACTGTCAGCCATCTGAAATGAAGTTTCCTACTTTCTCAGTGGTGAGATGGTATAGCTACAGAGGTCTTCTCTCTTCATGGTCCAATGCTTTGGGCTCTGTTTTTATAAAGAGGTTATTTTTGCACAATAGCCTCCACCTCAGCCAACTGAGACAACACTGACACACATTACTTGCAACACTGTCCTTCACACTGCTATGCCCTGAGCTATTCAGTGTATGAGCTTTCACTGTTATCTGTGTACAAGTGTATAAAAATAAGTATACCAGACACAAAAACACTATACCCAAGTGTGCTCTCAATGTGATCATGTTAAAAGAGACTGTCCCCTTGTAACAACAACAAAAAAGAGCCCTAGGTCGTCTGTGCAAGCAGCTGATTATGAGCCATAGTTACGTTTTTATTGTTAGGTTTATTTTGTCCCTCACGAATGCTGTCTGTTGCCTGGCCTGAAGGGTACTGGGTTGACTCACCCCTAGCTGCATGACTGGGCTCTGTATCACCCATTCAACTTAATGTCCTCTCATAATTTCCAAACTGTTACACAGTCCAAAACAACAAATTAAACCTCTCACCCTTTGGGGGTCATTTCTGACCTCCAACAGGCAGACATTTTAACAAACTTCTCTGTCAAAATGTCTGCGATGATCAAGGTCTCTTCCTATACATGCCTTAATATAACAAAAGACTCAACACTTTCTTGATTCTTTGCTGTGTTCTATTAAACAAAACATAAACCGTTTTTAGTCCCCAGAGACAAATTAAGGGTAATCTTATGAGGAACAGTTTGACAAGTCCTTCCCTGCCCTGCTAAGCCTTTCCTCCTTCCTTTGTCATCTCCACTCTAACATTCAATCAGTGTCTATTACAGAGTGGAGATGTGCTGGCGGCAAGCTACAGATGCCTGCTGGCACACTGCTGCCTAACAAGCACTAACTCATGTTAATGAACGCTAATGGTGATGAATGCCGCTCTGGAGGAGATGGAGAAACGAGAGTGGCAAATCATTCTCTCCTCTTCCGCCCTCAGACCCGGCTTCTCTCTGCGGTGTATCATTGTCTCCCCAGCTAGGAGACATTTAGGCAAGCAAAGCATTAACGTCATCAGAGCTGTCCATCATCCGGGGGATGGAGGGGAGAGACTTAACGTTTAAGGCATGAGAGGCTCAGTCAGAACAATTCATCTTTTGCTCTGACATGCTACATCTGAAATATCAGCTGCTTTCATTTAGATAATATAATTGTGTTTTAAGTGGTTCAAAGATAAAACTGTCATTTATTTAAATCTACATATGATTGTTAATTTTTTTTCTTGTCTCTATGACTGTATTTCAAGCCCCAGTCTGGGTCAGAGTCAGTGAGAGTTATTGAGGTCTTTCATGATCATCATCACTATTTTCTTTATGTAATACACAATGGCAAGTATTTGTTGGTGTAAGCCATAGGAGCAGAAATACACAAGCCATTTAGTAACGTGATGAATGCCTTCTTGTCAGAAGTAGTGCTTCAGGGAGACTATAAGAGTCAATTTAGGCCTCAGCTGCAAATCATTTGTCTGGGTTACTCTGTTAAAAAAGCAGCCTGGCTCCTGTGGCACTATCATTCAGAGCAAGAATCATTTGCTGTTGATGGGAAGCAGAAAGATTGTCAAATCGGAACGATTCTGTGCTCTCTGTTTTTCAATTAACCTGCAGGTCCTTGAAGTGCAGACTGCAAAAGATGACTGTTTTTGAATGCAGTCCATCAGAAGCAAAGGCAGAAGTAGCGTAATATGGTTATACCACTGCAAAATATGGAATTTTAACATGGGACACCGCTGTTAGTTTACTGTTTATCAAGTAGATTTGGTGCCTGATTATTTTAAGTCTAATATTCACTCTCTAATTTGGTCTCCACCAACTCCTGAGAGAAATATCTGGCTATATAGCAGCTAAATTCTCCTTTATGTTCACCAGCAAACTACATAATGATTTGTAGGACTTGTTGACATTGATGCTGACGTGTTCTTGAGTTAGGCGCCAGCTCCAGCTGTGCTTTTGTGAGAGACTGAGACTGCACTTTTGACTGCATGCAAAAAAAAAAAAAAAACCAAAAACCTTCAGCTTTCTCATAACATTAGAATTGATCAGTGCTCTGGCAGTGATCCAAGTGAAGCAGTCTCATAAGACTCAAACTTACTGTTTCATATTGACTATGCAGATCAATAGCTCCAACCTGGATTAGAATACATTCTCTATAAATATAATAAAATGTTTCTTATAGAACAGTCGAGCCTTGATGCTGATTGTTAAATGATACATTACTTTGTAGCTGCGCTTACTCTCACATCTATGCATGTTTGCACGTGCTAAGGTCCAAATGCTTGATCATGCTTACGTGCCTGTGTTGTAGAAACCCAATAAGAGGACTGAGAGGAACAAAGCCTTCATCTGTGTGCCTTCATTCATCTCTCTCGGTCTGTCCCCGGGGCATGGACTGGCTTCAAATGAAATGGCCGCCTGCCTGCCACGTAGCTGTTAGTTAAATGTCATGGCACCACCACACCAGATGGTGATGGGAGAAACTGTCAGTAAATAATGCAGTGATATGAATTCAAATACCATTCATTTATAATCAGCGGAGACTGTGGCATTTCAAAAGTTTCATGTTTGCAAGTGTACGAAGAAACATTTCCTAGATTATTCTGCACCATCGGGTTCTATACTAGTTAGTGAGGGCATGACATGCAGTAATTCTCATTCATTACCCTGTCACTCACACGTCACCTGTAATTTGCTCCCCTGCATGGGACATTATTAGTATGTCAGCTCGATTTCTTCAGGAGATTACTGCCTGTCCTGCATTGTGGTCATATATGATGCAGCCAGTGGAGCGTGGCTCTGCAGAGGCAAAGTGTCGGAGGAAAAATGATCCACCGGTGTTCAGGCAGCTGCTTTCTGTGGACATTTCCATTTACTTTGATGTCAGCTGCAAAGTGACAAAACGGATGAGACGCTTATGTGCGCACAAACACGCACTCAAGCACAAGCAAGATGAATGAAGATGGTCCTATAAGTTGCTGTTCCTGTTTGCTGTCACCGGATCAGTTCAATTTGCTAGAGGGAATATGCCTCAGTGGATGGATTTATGTCAGAGGCGTTAGACTGTCTCTGTGGAAATCACTTCAAAATAGGTGAAAAGAGGGTTGAGTTTCCTCTTTCTTTGTCCTTGTTTCATGTTTTTATTTTACTTTTATAGCTCAAAAAAAGGTTCCTCTTTGTTGTGGAGAGCTTGGAAAAAGTACGGCCATCTCTCCTCTCCATCATCTCGCTGCTCTTTGTTACATAACACATCGTTTCTGCCAGCTCACCAGAAAAGTGCCTTTTATGTTGATCTGAGTTTGTTGCAACTCTGCAGAAGAAAGCTCTTTACCTGTGAGGGGGCTGACAAAGGTCAAAGCCATTCAGATACTCTCAGAATCAAAATATGATTTGCTGACTGTCTATTTCTATCTCTTCCTTTACTGTAATAAAAAGCACCATCAACTATTACAGTATATTATATAGAAAAGTCAGACAGCTTTGTCATAAATCGGAGTGCTTCACTTCAAGTCTTCTACTTCATTATATCAAAGATTATCCAAGAGGGACAGGCATTTATGATCTGATGGTTTTAGTGGTTAAAAAATGTTGTTTTGGGAGAGCTGTGGGTGCAGAGTTTTGGATTTATCGACATAAAAAGCAGTTCTGAAACAGCAACACCCAACACCCAAAAAAGGAGTCTTTTGTGCCTCAGGAAAAACATTTGCAATCTTAAATGCTGGGTTGTAAACACAAGTTTTTCGAGAAAGTTTCCCATAACCTCTGGGTTTTTTGTTTTGTTTTGTTCTGTTTTAATTCTAGACACTAAGTCACTTTTACGTCGTCATTTTTTCCTGAGAACGTTTCTAAAGTGATACAGATTCATCACACAGTGTGGGAGCCAGAGGTCCTTCACTGTGTGTTTTGTGTCAGATAGGTTTGCACAGGATGAGTCAGTGTATTGTCTGCCTATGTCAGTATCATTTCATCTCAGTCACAGTAACTATTGACACTACAGTTTCTGGGAATATATGTGATCCCTCTAAAACCCAGTGCTGTGAACCTTGATGTTTTGCCTCTGTTTGCAGATAGTATTTCTCATTTTTCTTCCCAGTTATACTTTTGTTCACTGAGATTCTCTTTTTGGTCAAATATTCACTCATGCAAAGTACAGCACATCTACAAAAACTCTCTGTTTTTCTGTCACACTCTGTCTTTTTTATCTTTTTGGAGTGTTTTATCTCTAACTGGCATGAACAAATGCAGAGGCGTCATTATTTTTGTTGTGGTTACTCTGGCTTTTTATCACATCCCTGCTATCCTTTTATCACCCAGACAGAGGGACCTTATAGCTTTTGTTTGAGACAGAAAGATGTGTGAAAATGCTTTTCAATTATACAGTATGTACCAACAGAATAGTAAGTGCCCTCTAAAAAAAAGTGTAGGTGGCTTTTACGTGAACTCGTTAGGGAAAACTCAGAACAGCATTAATTTTATTAAAATAGAATTAGTCTCAACAAAAACAACAGCAATAACTCAAATACGTTAACTGAGCAATAGTAATGTATTATCAAGAGCATCTGGAACAGCATGCTTCTCCTCTGCGTTGCTTTGTTCTGGTGCATTAGCTGATACCTCAAAAAGTTGGCAACAAAAGCCAAAACTATCTGCATGTTTAGGAGACACCACTGGATGAGAGTGGTAAAAACCTTTACAGGTGCAGTGATACAAATATAGTAATGATGATATAAGCAGGGGCTATCTCAGGTTGAGCTTGTGGACTTTGGAACATGCAGGATATAGAAATTCAGGTTATTTTTACCTGTGCTGCACTGGTTTCACCACCTTATGCAACTGTAAATCATTGAAGTGCTCCCTTACCTAATGTTTGTTCAATAACATGGGCATCAGAAATGTTGATTTTGAGGAAGTAAACAGTGGGCGACTTAAAAATGTATTATAACTTCTCCTCCAAAAGGAAAAAGATGAATACAGAGCTTTTGTGTCTCATTTAGACCAAACCTTCTACATTCTACAGAAACTGCCACTGTACATAGAATATACAGTATACTGAAACTGATGGCTGCACATCAACAAGTGAGTAAATTACCTGTTGAAGGTTTTCTTGATAGAAGCAGAACAATTAAGAGCATTACTGCTAGCTTGCAAAAGTTTGGTGTCTTTGTGTTTGTACCAAACAACTTCTTTTACCACAATCTCTTTCTTTAGTGTTAATAAGCCTGCAGCATTTCAAGACATTAGCACTGGGTCGAAGATGTTGTTGGGTCCACAACAGCAAAAAGAAACCGCCTTGGATCAAAGTAGAAGTATCTCAGCAGAGGTCACACTCCTCCCACACAGACTGACTCTGTATCTGTGTCTCAAAGTCGGTAAACTCTATACATGGCTTCAGGTGTTTTCTGAGCTTTTCCAAGCTTGTTTGCTTCACTCTTTGTTTTATCATGGCCTATCACAAAAACTTGTCTAGAGACGATGATGAACAGAGATGAGGATTTTTTTTCCTTGCAAGAATAGAAGCTTAAACCAAAAAAAGGCACAATTTAAAGAGAGGAACTGTGTTTACAAGGACTGACGTGAGGACTGACAGGATATCAGCTTGATTGACAGTAAGATACAAAACCCTACACCCCACCCCACCCCACCCCCTCCTCCCTCCTCTGACACGCAGTGCACATCTCTGGCAACAATTGGCACAGATGTCACCGAGAATATCATGATAATGAGGACCGTGTGTTTGTGTGAGAGTGTGCACAATTTCAAAAACTGCCACACACCTAACAGGAGAACCTCTGCATCTACATTCCTGCCATGAGATTAAATGGTGCGTGGATCAATTTATTATAATGAAAATGTAGCAAAGTGGCACATTTGCAGGTTAATGGCTTTTGTTCTTTTTCTCTTGAGACCTCTCAGCCCCCTCACAATGAATCTGCATTTTTTTCCTGGCACTTGACATTTTGCACACTCTATATCTTTCCCTTCATAATATATTGAAAACCTTAAATTATTGATTTCCCTTTTTATATTCATACATTTATAATTCGGAGGAATAGAAATCCATTTACAAGGCTGACATCCTGGCTCGCACTGCCAGGGTTTGTGAACCGATTTCATTTACTCCTTGACTTGACCAGTTGCCATTAATGCAACATAAAATTGGTATTGGACCTGAGCTTTCCTTTCTGTCATAGTGGACTGTTGTACATGTCTGTTTCACACACAAGATCCATGTTGTAACAAAAAAATGGATAAGTTGCTCACATAAAAACTATTTATTAAATGAAGTAAGTAGATTATAGTAGACAATAAAGTCTAATTTTCTAATTTAAAAAAAGTGAAAAAGTAGGCCTCCCAAATGGGTCCGTGTCACCCAAGGAAAAATGGAGAACTATTTGGTGCAGAAAATCTGTTCAATTTATTCACAAATGCAGACATTAAAAGGCAGAAGACCAGTTACTGAGATTTTTCTAGAATGGAGCAATGCTGACATCAGTTTGGAAACCCAGGCATAGTTGCAGTATTTTCTGTTGGTTTGATTTTTCTCCAAAGAAAAGACCTTCATCTGCAAAATGTTGTGAGTTGACCTTGTTTCATCCTCAGCTCATCAGTATTTTCTCCTCTCCTGGCAATGTGTACTTGTGTTTTTTTTTTTTTTTTTTTTTTTGGTCTCTGTGCTGTTGCTCAGAGGGCCAAGCTGAATCGCAGTAATATCTGTAAAGAGGGGATTTAAATAGAGAAGAAAAAGACGTAGTTCAGCTTCCTCGAGGCAAAGCAATCATTTTATAAGTGTTCACTTGAAAGGTGAGGTTCTGAGGTTCTGATGAAAGAGACCTCTCATCAGAACCTCAGAACCTCGCTTTCATCAGAACATTCTTCTTTTACCAATCACAATAAAAAAAAGAAAAATGGTAGAGCAAATCTCTTACTCACACATGAATAAATCATGACAACAGATCCTGCCACTTTCCACTTGGCAAAGAATCCACGTGAGACCTTTCACTGCTCAAAACTATGTAAACATTGTCATTGATTGAAAGAGACACACAGGTTATAGTTCAGCACTTATGCTCAACTTCTACATTACCAAAACAAACTGAAGGAGAGCACTGATAGAAGTGAGGTTGGTTCCTCTATACATGTCTCACTCTCACTCATTCTCACATTCACTCTGACTGCAGCTTTTCAAAGCACATCAGTCATCCAGACATGTCTCACACCCATGTTTGCTGGCAGATAGACGCGTCAGCTGCTCTTTTATAAACATAAAAGCCATTCTCTTCCCTGTCAGGGCCACGGAAATCAGCTTACAAGGCTGTTGTTTTGTGTGTATATATGTATAATATATATATTTTATGATGTGAAGTTTTATAACACCAAAGTTGTTTACTAATCTGTCTTTTACTGGAGATATTGTGTGTGTACCAGATGGAAACCTGCATAAATAAGTCCTACAAATGTCAACAAACTAAAATGCTCGTGCCGGCATTATAAAATCTTTTCTTTTGAATAAGTCAAATATAGCTTATTGATTTGTTTCTGCATGCCTGGTTGTGTATCTGCATGAATGTGTGAATACACACAGCCGCAAGTGTGACAGGATTTCTCTGCGTCTTGTGTCAGACAGCGACACAGTGTCACTCCGTTTAGCTCAGCTGCCTCGCGCAGCTTAAACCTCCTCTCAGGGGAGAAGTCCTACTTTCTCCGTGTGCTCCTCTGGGTTGCCTCAGTCTGACTCTGCCTGTTGTTGGGAGCAGACTCCTCCACTCTGTCTGTTAGTGTAATACTCTGATCAAAGCTTGGCGAGAATAGCACTGTCACCCATAGCAAATCTGCTTAGACAAGAGTGCAACAGAGGGAAAGTTGGGTCATGTGGAAAGACTTTGAGGCTCCGTGAGGAAATTCACGTTCATTATTGTACTCAGCAAAGTATAACCTGAGTTTTAACAGGATGCAGAGAGATTTCTGTCTACAGTCAGGAATGCATAATTTGTTGTTAGTGTCCAGAGCACATTTGGCTGCTCTGTCTGCAAGTGGTCTTGGGCTTTCACAATTTGCTCCATCTCAGAGAGATCAACCTCACATTGTCAGACCTTCAAAGCAGTCCTCTAACCACCTGAACCATATGACCATCAGACATTCAACTGCTGTTCATCCCTGAGTCCAAGTGAACATTTGTGCAAGGAAAAAAAATTCCCTCCAGGTGTTCCTAATATATCGCAACCAATAATGTGAGGTCACTATGACCTTGACCTTTAGCAATCTAAATCTAATCAGTTCATCTATGAGTCCAAGTTAATGTTTGTGCAGAATTTGAAGAAATTCCCTCAAGGGGTTCTTGAGATATGATCGTCAACAGGCTAAAAATGTGTTTTGTGAGGGCACAGTGACCACCAAAATATAATCAGTTCATCCTTGAGATATCGCATTCACGAGAATGGATGGGTGGAAGGATGTAAAACTTACAGCGCTGTCAGTTTTTCATCAGTTACTTTTTACTAGCCCCAACCAAGTTCTAGTTCTACATTTTTAAAGGACACCTGCCAGCTAATCACAACCAAGTTTTTCTATGAGCAAAAAAACTGAGAAATGATTCCCACACCAACAGCTGACCTGGCAAGTGTAGTGTCCCAGAGTGGTACACCACCCTGCTGTCTCTTCTCAGTGACAACAAAAGCAAAACAGATATGAGGGAACATCAGAAGTACCCTCACATACCTCTGCCAGTGACAACTTGTCTCGCCAATGTCACAAAGCAGCCGCCAGCAGCTGTCTGCCTGGCTTTTATCTTCCTTCCTCTCTGATACAGATCCTTTGGTCTTTGTCTTGTCTTTCACTGTCACTGTCTGTCTCTCCATCTTGCTGCCTTTTGGCACCCTCTCTGCCTCTCTGTCACATCTCTCCCTCTGTCTCTCCCTCTGTCCCATCAGTCTCTTCGCTATTGTTATCGTCTCTTACTTCCACAACGTAAATTTCAGCAATGCATTTGGCATTTTAGCTTTATTAAATGTAATAATTGAGAGCAAATACCAACCAATTAGTCCTCGTCGTGTTAATATTTACTGGAGGCTCAACTGGGAATTTTTTCTAAATCTTTAAAGCGACATTTTAACTCCTCAGAGCTCTAGAGAACAGAAAACACAGGTGCTATTCGTGAAATGGAAATCGAGCGGCTAAATTCGACTTTTTCGTTAAAGCTTTTTTGGCCCTCACAAACAAAACAAACTTCCAGCTGCATCTGATTTGCCACACTGTTTGGGGACTTTAATGCTAGGGCAATGAGCAGAGAAATTTATTACCTCCTCTGCCACCATGCCACATTGTCATTGACATTTGGCTCCCCAAGCATTTGGCCAGAGATCCTGGTATTAGTCTTGAATAAAAGATGAACCCAGCCCAGTTCCTACAGCCATGGCCACTGAGGATTTTAGACTCGCCCGGAGCCTGGTATTTATCTGCTTGAAGCCTCTAAATAGTCAGGTAAATACAGAGATTTACTTATTTCGAAAATATTCTTTAGAAGGTTACACTGTCTGTCTTTATGCAAATGGTAAGAATTACCGATGTTGCATTTAGGGTTAGAGGGTTTTTTTTCATAATTACAATAAAAACACTATTAACAGTTTGTTTGTTATAAATGTAATGTAGTATTACAGTTCCTTTCTGTTTCCACTGAAGGGCAGTGAACATTCATCATTATGAATCAGGCTAATTGTGACTGCCACCTAGTGTCAGGACAGGCACAATGCCATACTGACACTTTGAGTAAAAACTTCCAAAAGACAACAGTTAAAAGAAACAGTCGTAAATGGAAAAACCAACATAAAGTTTCTCATAGAAGAGACCACCCCCATTAGGACAGAAATATTTCTTCTCTAACGATGGAACGTAACAGAGCCACTGAATGTTTGACCCCTCACTGTAGGGGTGGAACATTCAGAACTGCTACCAGAGGGAGTGGCTACCATTCTCTTGGTGTATGCCGCACATGCACTTGCCCATTTGTCGAAAACATGGTGAAGGATGACACATCTAACCATATCAGTTTTTTTCCACATCTCTATGGTCTCCCGTGGGATATTTCTTTACACAGTCTTTTTTTGGCTCTATAACAAAGTCACACTACATGACAGGAGTTACAATTTCTACTGACACGATCGGGTCACTTGAAGATAAACATATGTTGTTTTAGGGCATTTGCGGGATCAAATTCACACAAAGCATTGTGGAGAAAAAAAAAAGACGCCAAACAAACCTAGAGTTAGTGAGTGAGTGAAGATAAGAGAAATAAAGGCAGGTTCAGAAATTAGAGATTCTAATGGTTATACAGTACATCATAGCCTCATGTTTCAAGTCATGTTTGCAGTATATGGGTGAGTTTGTTCAGCCTTTCATAGAGATGTGAAGGCCCTCAAGTGGGCTGTTCATGAAGACGTTGTCATTTATATGAACCTTTCTAAAATACAAATTAATCTTTGAGATGCTTGTTTTAGTTTCCAGTTGCATTCATGTTGTGGAGAGGTGTGCTGATGGAGACACAGCCATTGCAGGTCCAGTATGGTTTGTCATAATCCATAGTACTGTTCAAAGCTGGTCTGTCTGCACTCTGTCATAAAAATAAACTTCCAAATAAAAAAGAAAAAAAACATCCTGTTATGGATAAGAATTGACCAAAGTCCTCACTCAGCAAGTCTAAAAGCACTCGCTTGAACATATTCACTTGCCCATTCAGACAATGATCAAATCTACTGCGTTGATCCATTTTGCTCTCTGTTGAGTCACTGCACCTATCATCCGTCTCCTGTGGCGAAAAGATAACAGGAGACTTTAATTCTCCAGGATGGAAATGACAAGTGGCATCATCTGGAATCAATGATTGCATCTGTGAAATGACCCTTTGGGGGGTGGTGCACTATAAACAGCTGAATGATCTAATTACAAGCTTTGGCTCATCAAGGGTAATCGCAGCATATGGAGAGAATCACTCAGAGGCAGTTTAGGGAGGATATTTTTTCCATGGAGGTTTTCTTCTGCTTGTGAGAGGATGAAAGGTGGGAGGTAGTTGAACAATAACCTTCTATTACAAAGGCTGTATATGCCAATATGTCAGTCAGTTTGATTAATACTCACTACCTCATACAAACTGACTATTTTTAAAAGATGCACAAAATTTAATGAGAAGTCAGTCTGCAGCTGACCTACCTGAGCAACATATGAATAATGGGAAACATTGACAAAAAGTTGAATAATGTATGAAGCAAGTAATTAGCCACATGCAAAATGCCCCTCCATTTCGCCCCCTCAGCACTATGTTGAAGAGCACCGGTGATGCAAATTCAAACAAGGCAACCCTTCCCCCCCGCTTTCTCAGAATAGCAGAGGGCTCAGCCAGACCTCTCTCCAAACGTCTCTTACCGCTCCTCTAAACTCGTCCCTCACTCCCCACTGGTGGAGCTTGTTGCCCGATTAAAGAACCTCTGAGCCACCGTCAGGCTTCTCAGATCACCAGACCTCTCTGACCTCATTAGCTCCAAAGCACATCAAAACACAAATGTGATTCAGAATTGATTTAAAGAGAAGCACCATAAATGAGAGGGTAGGCTAGAGGACAACAGACACATTTACTGGTGAACAACAGTGTTTACAGAATAGTTCCTATAGCTATTATCACTCAGTCTACCTGCTCACATACGAACAATAACTGTCATAGGGCAAAATCTGATGTAAATTTAATCACAGCAGTGTTGTGCACTTTAAATTAAAACCTGTATTAATAAAAAGTTTACCAAAGGCCAGATTGAAGGAGCTGTAGATCAAAACAATCAAGTCTTTATTCCCTTGTTTTGGTGGTAGTTTTGTGGAGAGGGTTACTGACAAAAGCTGAGACACATTTGACTTTTGTGAAGTCAAAAGTCACGTTATTTCAGAGGACTTAAAGACTAGACAGTCATTTCAGAGTAAAATCTAATCTTTTCCCCCTTCAGCAATAAGCCTTTTACCTTCCTTTGTGAAAGTGAGTGACTTCTTGCAAGAGTTCAGTCTGCTTTGCAATGGCACAGTAACCGAGTGAAATACAGATCTTTTATTTATATGCACCTGTGAGTGTGAGCATGGTCATGCAATGCTAATCATGTGAGCCTGTGGGGGGCCATGCATCATTCTGTTGGATAAGGAACTGACTGATCCAGAGTTTGACTCGAGCTGAAGACTGAAACAGACACAGCTGCGAGTTTTAAAGATGGTGAATTAGTGTGTGACGTCATGAGGTCCAGTCTGCTTCATCAGAAATGTTGACGCGGGGGACTTGTGTACTTTCATGATTGTGTCATGAAGCACAGGGAAAAAGAACAGTGGAACAATGGAAATATTGTGGAAGTTAACTGCACTGGAAAAGCATCTTGCATTTGCTAGTATATTAGTATATTGACATTTTTTTCGAATTGATTTTTTTGAAAAAGACCAGGAAAACCGTTAACCGTTTCAGTCCCTAGTCTATTTAAATGCAGTTTGAACAAGACTTAAGAGTCTGCAGCCTTGCTAGTGGCACTGTGAGGCAGTGCTTAGGCAGTGCTTGGAGCTAAATGCTAACATCACAAAAGTTGCTCCTATTTCTCCTGAGGGGGACATGAATGTCTGTATCAAATTTCATGGCAATCCATCCTATTGTTGTAAAGACATTTCTCTCAAAAATACATATGTTAACCTCATGGTGGAGCTAGAGGAAGGCAGGGGATTACCAAAGTCATCGGGACACATCATCTGAGAACCATGACTGTGGGTACAAAATGTACCAATGGGCTTCATCCTCTACAGACCATGAATGTCTATAGAAAAATTCCATGGCTGTCCATCCGGTAGTTGTTGAGATATTTCAGTCTGGACCAAAGTGGCGGACAGACTGACCAACATTCGAGCCATGTATGGGCCAAAATGTCAAAATAGCCAAGATAATTTTAACCCAGGTTAATATACCAAGAAATGTCCATATCAGCACACGTCTGCTGATTCCAACTCACACATGTATATACTAATAACCACACGCATATACTAGTTAGATTTTTTTCATTATCATGTAGAGGCAGCCTTGTCAACACATTGCCTATCCCATCTCTTGTTATTTAACATGACCTTTGGATGGAGGTGTCCCTGTGAAATCCCTTTACAAAGGCAGAGCCATTAGCAGTAATAATTAAAAGGCAGCTGTCAGAGGGGAGACAGTTCCAGAGCAGGACTACTTAAGAAAATGGCAGATTGATGACCAGCCAGTCAGAAATCCAGTGTGGAATAATTCACTGCGGGTACAATTAAGCTTTACACTGAGATGAGGGATAATATTTCAGCAGGGGAGTTTGCAGGTGTCTGTGTGTGTTGATTAAATGTTCATTAACAGAGAACGGTTGGTTCAGTTGCTGTCGGAGCTCATACAGTCAGAAGTGCTGTTTGTTCCCCCGTAAAGCTTTATCTTCCCCCCGTGTACCTGCTGTAGTTAAAACAGGATGGAGCCGACAGTGTCGATTAAACTGATGATGATGACTTTTTGTTACAGTAGCACTCTCTCTCACAGCATTTCTCTTTCTCACTCTAATACTCTCGCTTGCTTTTAGCCCTTTTATCCCTTTGTCCTTGCCTCAGTTTTCTTCTGTATAATCTGTCGGCACATTTTTTCCTTCCTTTTCACATATTCATCTTCTAAATGCCATAGTCACTCTCACTTTACTCTTCCTCTTTATTCATGTCATTAGATTTAATGCTTAGGCTTGTCCTTGTCAAGTCCCAGACAAGGTTTGCTTTCTGTGTGTACTACACACTTCTCCATTCTTGTCTCTTATCTCAGGTTGTTCTTTTTCAAGGTTTCACACTGATAATGTCGTTTTGCTCGTCTAACAGCATTGTGTCTTCCCTCTCGTTTGTCTTTTTGTCCTGTGTTTTTTGCAGGCATGGCTGACTGAGATCCATGAATATGCCCAACAGGATGTTGTGCTCATGCTGCTTGGAAACAAGGCAAGGCATTATGGGAAATATTTGTGACTATAGGTGGGGACACAATAGAACCAACCAATACTCAAGACACGTGCACACTAGCTCTGGGTGTCAGACTTTTTATTTTATTACAAACTGAAATTTGTGTGGAGTATCGAAAAACTTTCATTAGCAAACAGTTAGCATTGAATGCTTGGCCTGATTCTCAGCCCTGTTTTCTTATTCATTGATTAGATGGTTCCATAAGGCGAAACCTGATTTATCTTATTTTTCTGTGCTGCAGCGCTCCATTATTGCCCAAAAACAATACAGAACGCACAAATGAATCACACAGTTACACTCTAATTTATTTAGATTCAGTGCCACAACAAGTAAATATTCACTTCCACACCAAATCCATGGATGAAAATTGTCCCTGACAGATGCACTATTTACTCATGAGTAAGATTCACTGAAAGGTGTTTTAGGAAATAATTTAACCTTTTCTGAAAATGTCAGTACACATTTGTGAGACACTCATAAAATGGTCTGTTGTGGTATTTTCAGTTGATTTGTTGACCATAACAAAAATTAAGGCCATCGCCAGCCTTAAATCTTAAAACATTTATCTTCCACAGTGTGAGGAATATCAAAATATACACACATGACATCTGACAATACCTGTTTATATTTGCAAATATCACATTTTTAGTGTACCTGCCATTAACATCCCTCCCTCTAAACAGAGAACAGATGTTTCTGCCTTGGAGCTCTGTCTAATTTCAATCCCCCACACTCCATATCAGCCCTTAATTAGCATCGCGAGAGCCAATCTTGACTCATTAGCTGCCATCAGACCTGAACAACAAGGGAGACTTGTATGCAAACTGTGGATATATAACGAGCAGAGGCCTGTTCTACGAAGCGAGGTTACTGGCTTATCAGGGTATATCAGGGCATTTTCCATTTTCAATTTCAGTTATTTTAATTTGCTTTTTTTTCCCACAGTCAAGCGGCAGAATTTAGCGTGATTAGTGTTGCATGTTATCAATTTGAATAATCCTTTAAATGGGGGTGGGGGGGGCGTTATTGTCCTGAAAGACAGTATAATGCGACAGGCTGTTGTAATTGTAGACTATATACCAAAACATGCAGTATTAATGATGGGAAATATGAATGAGTACCACTTCATAGAATGCTTATATTTCATCCAGGTTCAGATTTCCACTGAGGCTGCAGCTGAAATACTGTTAACATGAAGTTCATACTGAACATAACAGCATTTCATTCATACATATACAGCCTGAGTGTTCCAGGCAGAACACCATTAATGTTGAGTAACAGCTCATTTTCAGACATGTGACTCATGTGTTGACTGTAGTCCAAGTATCCAAAAAATTATCACATATTTTATATGTCCTTACATCTCATATTACAGATTAAGAATCCAGAGAACATTTGAAAAGTCTCCCTGGCTTTGTTGACAGCCGCGGTTTTACATTTTGTCGTTAGAGACAAGTAGGTTAAACTCCCTTCGTAGTACAGGCCTCAGATCTCCACAGTTGTGTGTATGTTGTGGTTTTCGCACTGATGTTGGTATGTGTGACCTTGTTCTCCCTGTCTTACCAGGCTGATGCCACTCATGACAGGGTGGTGAAGAGAGAAGATGGAGAGAGGCTTGCTAAGGTGAAGAACTGAGAAGTTAGAAACACGTGCGGTTTTCACTGCCTAGATGCACCTAACATATCAAGACATTTTTCAACAGATCTTTTGATTTTAGTGAAATCAAGGGCCCTGTATGTGACCAGTAAAGGCAACAAATTCTCTTTACGTAATTTTCAAAAGAGATTTGTATGACTGATTGGATTTCTATGGCAGATGAGAAGATTATGGATATTAGAGAATAGTTTGGATTATCTAGAGATCAGTTTTCATTTTCACTCTTGCTCTTGCTCACAGATTAATCTGCTCTGAGGAAAATGTACCACCTGCAAACCAGAGAGATAGATAACTCAAAGAAATGCTACACACCTTAGATGTATTGTGCAGATATTGAGCCTTTGATAATGAATATTTACTGTATAAATCCTTGACTTATGGGTCATCCATACAACTTTTACTAGCCTCTGCAAAACATGTCAGATAGAATCAATTTCACAGTTGGTCTAAAATTCAGCACAGCTACAAATACGACCACTAAACACTGAAACCAGGAGAAAACATTTATTTTTGTCGATCTCCCTGACTCTTAGTTCACAGCATGGCACACAAAACAAACGGCAAACAGCCGAGCGATTCTCTCCAGAAGTGGGAGCAATAAAGTGCCACTAAGTAACTTAAGGCTCAGCCTGGGAGGGGAAAAAAGCACATCAGTTATCATCACTGAGACAAATTCCTCTGCAGAGGAAGAGCTAGGAGACAAATTTATCACTTCAGAGCTGAATTTATCCAGAGTAAACAAGCTCAGCACAACTACTGTGCTGTGAAATTCTGCTATAAACTTTTATAGAATTTTCATCCCGCAACCATACTTGTGAATCAAAAATATACACCAGTTATAAAGTGTGACATTTTCACAGGTTTGTGTGTGCTTTAGGTAAAATGGTGAGGATCTCCATTAACTGTCATTGCTTTGACACTGCAGGAGTTTGGAGTCCCCTTCATGGAGACCAGTGCTAGGTCAGGTCTCAATGTTGAGCTGGCTTTCACTGCTGTGGCTAAGTAAGTATCATTCTGCCTGTGAATATTGTCAGTTGGCCAAGTTAAGAGGTGTTTTGTCACTTTAATCTACTAAATATGTCACCACCATGTCAAAGTTCATTTCTTGGAAATAGTACAAAAACCTTGTAATTCAAAGTTATCTTGCTAACTTTTTACAGAAATTCCAGATACATTTCAGGTTACACCTCATGGCTGAAAGGTGCGCTGAAGGTCAAAACACAGTGATATTTAAACCACTGAACCGTAATAACATTGCCTAAAATAATGACCAACTCCATAGTTACTAAATTTAGCACCAAATATTAAATCACCATTTAATTTTTTACGTTCTTTGTACCGTTTATAATTATGATTGCAAATGAGGAAAGAATATGAGAAGTACTCTCTAAATTAGCTGTAATCTAACTGATTACATGTACATGTACAACTTTACTACTGAAACAATAACCAAGAAACATTACATTAATGTTGTGAGGTGTGTTAGTCGGTGCTATCAGTGTCAGTGGATGGATGTGTGTTTGAGTAATGAGTGGAGAGTGTTGTAAAGTGTAAAAACTGTTTCATTACAAAATTATAAATGTAGTACTTCTGTCACCAATAATCAGTTATCGCTGTGTTTTTCTCTTTATCTCAAAAACTACACAAAACTTCATTCTACCTTTTCAGCTTGTCATTAGTTTTTGGTGTAACTTATGGCATAAACTGATTGTTTGGTGGGTGACTGTTTTGTTTAACTTCGTCTCATCCTCTTCCATTGTCTCAGGGAGCTGAAGCACAGGTCTGTGAAGGATCCCAGTGAGAAGTTTAAGCTGCAGGAGTACGTAAACAAGGAGATGAAGGGCACTGGGTGCTGCAGGTCTTAAAGCCTGCTCCAGTCACTCTCTGGATCAGTCTGTGAGTGTGTGCGTGTGCGTGTGTGTGTATATAGATATACATATCACTCATCTTCATACACTATGTATATCTGGCCTGGACAGAAATGAGGAGTCAGCTCCAGCGAGGTATAAATCTTTTTGTCCCTCTGTTTCTCCGCTCTTAAACCTCTTTGTCCCAGTACTCCCAACCTCAATCTGTTGCCCTGCACTCCTCTCACTGCCCTCCTCCATCCTGTGTGTCCTGCTTTTCTTCAACCACCTCCTTCTGCAGCTGTGAATGTAGCCCCAGGTTATGGTTTGCAAAACACAGAAGCTGCACACCTCAGTTATTAACCTATTAATGGACATTTTCCTCCATTGTCTCCCATTTATCTGCATGATTATGTTTTGACCGTGGGCATGGAATCTGACACCTAGCAAATACCTTTGCATTACCTCGTGTGGTGATTTTATTGTGAAGGGAAATAATCTTTTTTGCAGAGACAAGGCATGTCTTTTAAAGCCCTTTATTTCTTACATCCATTTCAAATGTCAGTGAAATTAGTTTGAATGTTCATATACTAGATGTATATAGTGACGTGTCTTCTGTCCATGATTCAGTGTTCACGTCAGTAATTCAGGCTCCCTGGAGCCAGTTTAGCTCACCAGCATAAACTCAATCTAAGCATTTCCATGATTCAACTGTGGATATTTGGGAATATATATATTACTTCAACATAACATAAAAGTAAATGAATGTTGCTCTTTTGTATACAAAGATATTAGTACAGAATAACATCACATTAAACCATTGTTTTAGTAGATTTGAATTCATGCTCAAAGCAAAAATAATTTTGAAAAGTAGTTTAAACAAATCTAGAGAAACATGTTAGTGCATGGGTTACAGAACCTAAAAAGTTTTCAGACAGAGATTTTTTTCAGTTAAAGAGGATCAGTTTTGAGTCTTGAGAGCTCTAATGCAACCTCTCTTCTTGATAATAGTCTTTTGTTTTGAAATTATTTTAAACAGATGCTCAAACATACTGTATGTAATCTATATACATTAGGGTTTTGAAGGTGTAAATACTTTACACTTTTCTTCTGCATGTATAAAAAGTTTCAATAGGAAGCACTTTAGATGGTAAATGAGCGTGGGTGGGGTTTCAGAAATTAAGACCTCCAGTATGTTGACAATGTTACCTAAAGTATTGTATATGAATCACGGTTGTATATTTGTTTTTATTTTACTATTTTATTTGTAACTGCAGACTGCTTTAATTCCTGCTTTTGTTTTGCCATTCATGAATATATAAATGGGGTATATAGTGCCATGGTCTTGTAAAAACATTTTTGACCAGTATGTTTCTTATAATCTGTTGCCAGTATTCAACCTACTCTTCATAAAAGAAGTGTAGGGCACTTTTTATATGACAGTTGCTTTGGTAGATTTCATCTTAGTCATAGAAACCACAAAATTCTGAATAGATGTGTACAGTATTTACTGTACATTCTCCAATCTTGATGTTCTCAGTAATGTATTGGTTTTTGATTTTACTACTTTTCAATGTGAAACTTCTTTCTTGTAACTGAAAGTTAACCACAATAAAAACAGGAGGTAATGTGGCTTTTACCCTTTTAATAATGACCATATTTCAGATTTGATTACACACAGATTCTCCTCTTACATGACTTCAGTGAGTTTAGAGCATGTCACAAAACAATGTGTGCAAATAGTTAGCATCTCTAGTGACACTAAAGCAGGACAGATTTGTGCTCACATTGCTTGCTTGACCCCAGCTCTTTATATTTGAATGAACTGCTCTCTTCTCAACACTGTTCAAGAACATCTTCACGCCTTTCTCCTCAGCACGCAAATTATATAACATGTCCACCCTCAGATCCAGTCTCTGGTTTGAGGAGGTGAACGATGTCCTGGAGTTTTTGTGAGGAGGTCGTAATAAGTTTAAAACCTTTCATTTGTCTCCCTCTAGTGGATAAATAATAATATGACATGAAAGCAAACACTTAGCCCATTTTTTAAAAATAGTTTAAAAAAATGAGATAAAGGAGTGCAAGCCAGTAATAAACCTCACACTAAGCAGTTTGCATTCAGCTGTTTGAAGATGTACAAAAAGCACAAACGGCTTACTGTACCTGCAGTGCTTGATACCATAACATTGAAAGCTGCAGATAACAAAATAGACAGTTAAAAAAAATAAATAAATTGAGAAATAAATATCATTGTACTCATACATGGAAATAGATGTGAGGATGTGTGAGGATGTGTGAGTGTATCAGTAGACTATGTATTATTCCTTCTTACCAACATAATACAGTCCTGTGTCAGATCATATGTTTAGTATGCCTTTAACTGGCCAGAATGGCACAGTTTGTAGACTTGGTTGGAATTCAAGGAAAATATTAATTATGATAGAGAGAACACCACATTGAAATGTCTTCATGTCTGAGCAGCAACAGTTCTGATTCCTACACAAAAGGCATACATAACTTCTGCACATTCAGGTCAGGATAACTAACCTCTTTCAAGTATGTAAGTCACATGACATGACAGACGAGTGAGTTAGGCTAACATTCAGGAGCTAACAAGTGATTCTGACTCCCTAAGAAATGGGTCTGGCACATAATGTAAGTGAAGTTGAGCAGGACGACAGAGTAAATTGTGGGAATGGTAACTGCAGTTGAAGCTGTCTCACCTGTAAGTTCTTTTCTCTGCCACAATTCATTTTACAAGGGCTTTGATTATGAGAGGTCACGTACATATCTCAGGTCCTTTTCTTCTTCCAGCTCCACTTCTTGCTCCTTATCCTGTATCAGTAGTTCTTCAATCACTGAGACAGTCATGGTTTGTGCTTAAAATAGGCTTCCACTGCAGAGAAGAGAAAAATGTAGATAGCAGACTCAGCAATTGAGAAGAAAAAGCTAAATAATAACATCATCAGGTGTTCACTTTACCTGCATACTCCTGAGGAAGCATTGGTCTGTTAATAACAGTCTGAAATGCAGCCATCCAATCTTTCTGATCCGCTTCAGTCTCGCATGCAAAAAGGAACTTCCTGTCGGGGGTCACTATGGTAATTCCAAACTGCCAATGGTAGCCCTGAATGCCAGGTGGGAGGCCAGGAAGCACAGTGTAGTTGTTCTCCTTACCACCAACAAACACCTCGCCTCGTGCATAGGCATCCTAAAAGCAGAGAGTGAAACACAGTTAATCTTCCTGATTTAAACTGCAAATTAGTGTTCCTGTGTGAAATTAAAAGTTAGTAGGTTCAGTAAGAAATACAAACACAGACATATGTGAAATGAATATAAGAATGTCATATTTAAAAAAAAACAAAAAAAAACATTGCTGTTTTGACATGTTGTATCGAGCTGAGCCAAAGTTAATACGACCAAAGTTGTGTGAATTGTTTGTTTTTCTTGAGTTTTTTGGTGAACTTATTCTAAAAAAGAATGATACAAAGGCAAAAAGGGACAACAGCATCTGCTGGTCAGTTTGTAACTACAGCAGTTTCCTCATGACATGCAGCTTTAATACCAGTGGATCTTTGAAGTACATGAGCCTCCTGTCATCCATCGTAAACCACCTCTTCTTGAAGCCCTCTGTATGCTGAGGGACAGAAACACAGGGTCAATTCACAGAGCTACACATGTCAAATTCATTATGAGCTCTGCATATTTTTCTGCCTTACAATACCATGTTGTAGTGGTATTTAATCTACACAAATAAAACAGAAAAATGCCTCACCTTTGGACCAGTCTTCTCCATGTAACCCTCCTTTATGTAGTTCCTGGTTAGCTTTGGCAACAACTAAACAAACAAAGAGCAAAGACTTGGTCACTAATAACCTCTGAGGTAAACAGTGTATCTAAGTATGCATGTATGCAGGGCCATAGCCAGGAAGAAACAGTAATGAGGTCATAAATCCAAGACTCCAGCTCCCTCTAGAAGATTATGACTACACGTCTCAATCTAATTTAATAAATTTGATTCTTTTTATATTCTCTTTATTAGACTGTTATAGTCTTATTTTCTGTAAGTTTTATTTCCTGACATAACAGGCTGAATGGTATTTTAAAGCCTAAAATTCCAATAAGGTAATAGTGAAACTAATTTATTACTTTATTTTGTTGTACTCAAATTTAAATAGACAAGTCTAGAAACAATGGAATCAGAAGTTCATTTTTAATTGCAGAATGTTAATCTCCCAGCTTGCCAAAACTTGCCAATTCCCAGAAAATATACAAAGATTGTAACGCAGTGTACTCGGTGGTGGCTACGGCCCTGTATGCATGTGTAAGTACTCACATCAGAGGTGGGAGCCCCAGGAAAAGCCACCTGCAGGTAGTGAAACCTGGCTGCTCTGATGGCGCTGAACCAGTCCACGATTTCCTTCAGGACAGGACATCAGGAAGTACAATGAATGACTCATATTTATAATCAGTCCAAGCACTACACATGACATTCATTATGAGACAAAATGGCTTTGAATGGCATTTGTACTAGAGATACAATCTGAACAGCTCTAAACCCCAAGAGATGTACACCCTCTGGAAGCAGTGGCATATTCTCTCACAATTTTATGTCCCATTACATCATAAGCCATGGGACTGAATGTTGCTGAGCCATTACCAGTCGCAAGTGATCACTTATCATCAAACGACTAACATGTTTTAGTTTTGTATGGGTGTTATTAAACCCTTGTACAAATAAACATCAATTTAGCACTGACATGTAATGACAAAGTATTTCCACCAGAGGGGCTCACATGCCTTTCCCTTGCCTCTCCTGCTCTATATTTCCAGTTCAAACCATCAACAGAGAGGCACGGCGCCTCACCTTTCCATCCTCATGGTAAACAAAGATATTCCTGGTGCTGTTGTCCTTCAGATAGGTTATCTGCAGGCCATGGGGAGTGCCGATTTTAGTTGGCTGGAATGTGGCATTCACAGAATTGATCTTCATTATCGCCTTGGGCTCTCTGGCCTGCAGAAAGGAAAGACATTTTTAGAAGCATGATGGTCAATGGTGAAGTCTTATGTCCTCAAAACGTTCTTTATGTGGATAAAATAGAAAAGGTTAATCATACGGTAGATGAATAAGAAGCTGAAAATACACACTGTGATTATGGTCTATGCCAATATTAAAACTATTGTCCTTCCTTATCTTTATGGTGTTTAAACTGGGTGATAACCACATTTGGCAAAGCATGCAGATCTTGTACTTATGCAGATAATATTACGCAACAATTTTAAATGGGAGTTGAAAGGTCTCCAGAAGAAAAATCAAACATCTCTAGTTAAGAGCAACACGTTTAACAAGGACAGTTTAACACAGAGATTAGCAGCTCGAATACAGTTGAGAAACCAAAAGAAAAAGAAAGCACTTACATCATGCTTGTTGAAGTACTTCAGAACACCCTCCCGTTCTGACAGAATAAATTTCCGGCTGAGGTACTGTCCGTTGTCTCTGCCTCGTTTCCATAGAAACCCCTCCCTGTAGCCTGCCGGGGGGGAGCCACAAGGGTCCCATTACATTGACATGGAGCAAGAATACAGAGAGAAGACCCAGGCTTTTACCAAAATATTCATATATATATATATATATCAAAATCTATGACAAACATTAATACAAAAGAAAAAATCACAAGTAATGTTGTGTGTCTGAATGCAAGTCTAATGTTCATTCTCCTTTTAACTTTGGTTTTTTGTCTCTACCAAATCCTCAAAGAAATATCTGACTTTTAATGGAAGTGAGCTTGATGAGAGCAGAGTTTGCTGACCAGAAAACTAAAACCCTGTTTAAGAGCAGCAAGGAACTACACACTACACATAGCTTTTAGATCCAGTTTTATGTAAAAGTACTGATTAGTGCTGCTTCAGTAGTCACAAATGACATTATCATGGCAGGAAGCAAGTGGGCAACTTCATTGCTATATATATTTTGTTTATGTACTGGTTATTATTATAAAACTTTCCCATGTGCCCATTTATCCAGTACACTGTGAGTACACTAAAACAGTCATTTTACATCATGCAATGGCAGTTACCAAGAGTCTGAGACATCTTTTAACTGTGCAACCAGAAACAATGCTGGTGAAGGCCCAGCCTCAAGGCTCCTACATAATTGTGTGTGTACAAGTGTACGTGCACACTTTGAGCTTATGTGGTCACCAGTCTTAGCAGTTCAGCAGTGGTGGGAGGAAGTACCTCTGCTTTTACTACACATAAATAATTCACCTTCAACTGATGGCTTCCTCTACAAGCGTGAACATCGCTGATATAAACTAAACTCTCCCTCTCTAACACACACACGGCTTTTTTTATATTAAAAAAACAGCAAATCACTTTTATTTCATAACTTGTGTTTTTCGAACAATCATTTTTAATTTCTTCTAAATAATCTCATACACACACACACATCTTGTTGGCTCTGTTCCTGGGCTTGTTCCAGACACTGACCTCTCTGCTTATATTCAGTGTGAGCCAACAGAAACAACACTGCAGGAAGAAGTGCAACATCATTGCCCTATACACACTTTCTTACCCATACATATCATCTATATAGCAATATTAGGCAGAGACCCTTTTTTTTTTTTTTTACTACAATGACCTGAATCGGTCTTCAATTTGAGTTCCAAAATTTCACATTTTGTGAAATGTTGGCTGATTCACTCAGAACAGCCACAAAGCCTAGTTTTAAGGCATGTTCCCCATCTGTCATCATTCCACCAGCACTGTGACAATGCAATATCCACAAATTGAAACTGTTGCAAGGAACTTTCTTTGGTATTAAGATACTTTTACAATTGTAATAGTGGTGGCATGCTCAATAGGGTGACATATCTAAATTAATAAACCTTGGCAATGTAAACCCACTGCTTCAAATATATAGCAGTTAACAGTTTTCGTTTGATCACATGGGAATCTGCAAATAGGCTACATTAGAAACATCTGAAACCACTTCCCCCTGCACATAACTGTACAAGAAAAGCATTGATCGAAAGTCTGTCAAATGCAAGTATAGCTTAAGTGCAATGCAACAAAAGAGAACATAAACAATTTGAGAAAGAAAATGTGGCAGAAAATTACATCTCAGTTGCTGCTTTCATCAGGGAAATGGACCTGAAATTAGACCCTTAAATGTTTGCCTGCTTGTCCACCTGAACCTTTGTCCCTTCCTTTTTCTTCAGTTTCTTGCTTCTTTGTGCAGTAATAAAGTTATCACAGTGTGGCCCACAGACAGCTGTAAACCTGTAAACTTCTGGTTGAGTAATGGATTCATCAATTATTCATAAGCCAGAATGTCTTGTCTCCAATACTGGGGGGTTCAGACTGTCCACAACAACATAACGCAGCAGAGAAGACGACAAGTCATTCACTGTAACAACAGAGCGTCAAATGTTTGACAACACTTTGGAGAGCAAAGCAAATTTTGGACCACAGCATCCATCTTTCTCCAGGTCCTCTATGGACCACTGCTAGCTCTTTTTTTCTGGCCTAAAGCCTGTGAGCGATGTTATATAGAATATTTGCACACAAAAGAGGTCATTCTTCCTCCATAGCAGAGAGACACAGCCACATGCTCCTAAACCTCTGCACAATACAAGAGGCCATTGACAGAGAGGGAGAGAGACACTGAGAGGAAGAGTTTGACAGTCATGAGACTCTGATAATAGTGCTTTATCTTCTCTACCTTACAGTGAGATTTTACTTGTTTTTCTTTTTGCATGCACCTATCATTTATTCCGTGTTTTAGTCCAAAGGGTCATTGAGCATTTTGCCTCTTGATACATTCAGTGTTAATCTCACCAGAGAAATACAAGAGCTTTCATTTTGTCTGAAAAAAATTAGTATTTTGTTTTGATTATTTTAGTATTTTGATTCTACCTTTCCCATCTTGCTGTTGTTTTAACCCTCTAAAATGCTGCTGCTCATTACTTTATTACATAGCCCCAGTTTGTCTGAAATTCAGGTTGTATTTTAGCTCTTTAATGCAGAGTAAAGGTACTTCTTAATGTGCCTGATGACGTTTTAACTGCAAATACAAGAGTGTGATGTGAAAACTTAACAAAAGGGAACTGTGTTGATTTTTAGACATCACAATCTGTTTCCTCATCATGTGGAATGCTGCATAGTACATGAACCTGACACTGTTGCTCTATCAATGACATCACTTTAATACAAATTTAGCAAGACAGCCCCACCCACCTCTAACACAAGAGAAGTGCGAAGTAACAGTCATGTCTTTATGCGTTTTACAAAAACATGGTCACAAACCATACTCTGTCAGGTTAAACTGACTTCATTTTGCACAACTTCCTGTTTCCAGCACAGACGTTACCAGGGGAAACAGTCACTAAAATCTGACAGAGAGCATGGTTGGTGTCGATCATGTTTTATCAGCAGAACATATGGAACACACATGTCTGACCATACTGACAGCTTCCCATTTTCCCTAAAGTCTAGTAAGTTGCAGTGGAACAATGAATTTCTCAAAAGTAGTGGATCTATCCTTTAATTTATGGATCTTTCTTCATTAGGCTGTCCCAGTAAACCATGCCAGTGAGCAAGCATGCACAATACAAGAGTCTTATTTTACTGAAACAACTGAATAAAATTAATTATTAATTACACCCGTTTAACAAGTCAAACTCTTTGCTGGAACTGAAGTATATAAACATTTAATAACTGGTTTATAAACACACATAACATACATATTTATTATTGTATTGGACATAAGTAGAGGCTGATGTTTAAACAGATGACAAACACAGTAGTAGTGATAATAACACAAAATGACTTTTGTGTTACTGTTGGCAAATACTGTACATAAACGTGTAAAACAAAATCCCAATATTTCTTTACAATTACATTACACTGTTATAAATCATCTATTACGTGATAGTGCTTATAAATGCTAAATAGGCAGGGATTAAATTAAAGTGTAGGACTGTGCTTGTTCGTCTGTTTTACACCAGTGTTCAAACCACTTGGAGAGATTTTATAGAACAGTAGAGGTTTTTTCAGCTGAGTAATATTTCAACTGCTGAGTAATATTTCAACTGCTTTGACTCACTTCATATTAAAGACATCAAAATGAGATCATCTTTGTATCTATACATGATAGATAAGATTCTACAATCTTAAGACATCATAAAAGCCCTATCTTAGCATCTGTATACTTGTTTCAACTCCGTTTGGCATCCATTATTGATTAGCTGAGTCTGATTAGCGGTCATTTTGGTGCCACTCTCTCTTAATGAGGCAGCACTGGGCAATTAGCCAAGAGACATTTGTCATTTGTGACACACATTCACAGGCTCATGATTCAGCACAAAGAGAGATAATGGTTATGTAATGTACACTAAGTAAGAAAGCAAGCTTTGGCCAATGATTTCACACAGTCAACCATATAAAGAGACTAAGACATACTGTAGTTATGCAGAAACAGAGGTAGGTCTACAATAGACTAAAGTTGGAAGGAAAGAAAATGAGAACACACAAAGAGCTGAAGGACGACAGCAAAGGGCAGTTTTCCTCCCTCGATAACTAGCCCTCATCGTCTCTGCCATGGTCTAAGCCATGCTGACACACCGTCTGTCAGCTCAAGTAGCACAATCTGATTGGCTGGGTAATTGGGCTGGGCAATGGTAGTGCTAATGGCAATGGTCATCGTGCCTACTCAGCCGTGAGTTACAGATAGGATCATGCCATTACCAGGCCAAACAGCACCTCCCACAACACACACCAAGCCCCCACAGATATCGATATGCTTGTTTTTCACAAGATCAGACTAGTTGATGAAACAAGGGGAGGAACATCCCGTCCCAGAATACTGTCATATCTTTCATAAACGATGATTAATAAACATTAAGAGTTCATCATGTGGTACTAAAATAAATATCTAAAGGAAGTTGATTACATTTGTGAATGAACAAGACACATAGTATCTAAGTATATTTTATTGGCTAAGAAGATTAATATCACTGTCCTTTTATTTGGTAAAGGTGAAGCTAGAGTTGGGGAATGGTTAGCCTAGCTTAGCATAAAGACTGGACGCAGGGGAAAACAGCCCTCAGCTGCTCAGCAAAGTGGGGAGTGAGATGAGGCCTCCTTTCCTTTCCTCTTTCAGTCTTTATCTTGGGTGTGATCAGCCAAGAATGTTAGCAATGATAAATGGATGATGCTGTTTTCCTGCTGAGTATTCATTCAATGCTGAACAGGGGGTGCTGTGTAAGACAGACAATTACTTGTTTTTCTAAGTAAGCAAGAAGTATAATGTGTAACTGTATAGAGACACGTTTAATTCTTACCTGCCGAGTAGGGCTCTTGCATCTCCACACACAAAAACTCCTTTCTCTCATACTTGGCTCGGATCCATTGGTCCCTCAGGAGCCTGTAGAACAGTTGGTGTCAGACACTCAGATTTGCCTGGTTTTGATGTTTACTTCATGCTTGAGCTGATTTGTTGAAAATGTCTCATTAACTTACACAAATGTCGAGCATCTGTGCTACACTTTGTGCAAACTGAACATAAGCAATCAAATATTACTTGGCTCATTCTCTCATAATTATCACTTATGTCTCCCATATCCTCCATCTTTCATCATACCGATTAGACAGCGTGTGCTTCTCTATTAGATGTCATACGTTTGTCCTTGCTATATTAATTTATCTGGACTCTCTTGGTTCCCTTATTTACCCTCAACATTCACAAAGTATCATTCATGTGAGTGCATCTTCAGCATGATTCTCACCAAGGCAACATATGTGAGCATGCCTAATCAGCTATATATATAGTCTTTAATGTCATAGCTTTGTACAGTTCTTTGGAGTGCAGTTCCATTTGAAGATAAATTTAATTTATTTTTATTTTATATTATTTATAATCACAAGACAGTTGAGGAGAAACCCCTCTACTGAACTGCTGCTTCCTGTTGAAACAACAGGAACTTGGCAGTCCTATCACTGAGGACTTTCTACATGCCGGCCTGGCAACCAAACCACTAGTTACCCCTATGTTATTGAAGGCATCCATTTCTGTAGTTAAAAAGATGTTATCAGTAATATTTTCCTTCCGCTGCACAAAATTATCACTATACATCAACTGAGATTCACATTGTTGTTGATCAATGACATCAGGATTTATTACTGTATAAGTTAACGAATGGGTGATTAAGTCACCTGCCACCAATACCTTTACCATTTGAACCAATCTGGTTTTCATCATTTCAGATACCGACGGGTGACAAATTTAAGGAAAACCCCATTATGTGTCTTTATAAGCTAGTGGGCTAGTAAGATAGTGGGCCATCATGTGCGGCTAGAGCAGCTTCAATGCACTTTGGCATTGATTCTACAAGTCTCTGGAACTCTACTGGAGGGATGAATACCATTTTTCCAAAAGATATTCCCTCATTGGTGTTTGGTGTTGGTGGAGAGTGCTGCCCAACACAAGTTTAAAATCATACTCAAACCATTCAATGACTCCTCGTTCCCTAAAGATGGGGGCAGTGTCATCCTGTTTCTCCAGTCATTTTTAAGAATTTTCATTTAATTTGTCACCTGTCTGTATGTACCTGTCCATACAGACCACCTGTGCAGAAATGGCTAAAATCACATGTTAAGGAGGGTGGAGGACAATATCACTTACGTGCAGTCTTTGGGTGTGGGCTGGTAGTAGAAGGCAGGAACTATCTGTTCATATTTGGCCTTGGCAGCATTGTTACCCACAGAGTCCATAAACTGCAGAGGCCAGAAAGAAACATCTGATTTTTGTAAGTGATATCTGTGTGCACTCAGTTGCTTAATGGCTGTGAGTGCACTAGTGTGTATTTGGTTGATGAGGGCAGGTTGCAAACTCATACACACACAAACACACACACTTAAATATAATGAGGTGCTTGCAGCTCACTGTTTGGGTGGCTGACTTGCCCAAAGGGAGACAATGCTGCTGCCATGGAAGCTGCTTCTTTAGGTTTCTGTATTTTATGCAGAGGATACTATTGAGCATGCATCTGCAGATAGCTGGGAAACCATACATCACACATGCATAGACACACACACAAATTGAGAAAGAAAAATAAAAAAAGAAGGGGAGGGAGGGAGAGAGAGAGAGATCGAGATCCAATGGCAAAAAACAAAACAAACCATTTTGTTTACACAATAATTACGCACATATTCACACAAGCAAACAAAAGCAGACAGCAGCATGATACAGTCTGACTGATATGGAGAATACATTTTGCACTGTGACATATACCCATGGCTTTTGAAATCTGAAAGTCCCAGGATTCAGCACACACTAACAGTCGCACAGACATATGCAAAGATATTGGTTGTATCTGCCAGCTGCTGGCTCAAGCCTTTCAGGCCATGGTGAATTGAGACTGATGACTTGTCTTATTCTTCCAAGCAGGGATGCAGAGGCAGAGAAGGATGCTCACAGTGGAGCAGGGTGGGATGGGTGAGGGTGAGGCCAGAGGCTGCAGACGTTACTTCATGCCAAGTTTTAGATTATAATCAATGTCTGATCTTCTCTTACAAAAGACAGTGCTTTCTACTTGGCTCAGCATGTGTATGAATGAAGTCCTTTGACTGTAATTCTCACCTCCACCTCAGAGGAGCTCCAGGGATCCAGAAGGACAGACTTCACCTTGCTGATCTGAGCAATGTTTCTATGGAGGCCTGAGCAGCTGTGACACATGAACACACCCAGGGTATAGGATGCCCACTCCGGGTCTGCAAAACAGACACTTATTTCTAGATGCACACAAACACCACTTTGAAGCCTACAAAACTGAACACACTGAAACATTTCTCAACTTCCTTTTAACAGACACCGATGGCTCAGCTGTATTTGAAACAGGCTGACCAAAGCGTAGAGCAGGCAACCAATACAATATTGCAGGCAGACAACTATCACACTGGGGAAATGATTTTCACAGGTCACATGTATGCTAACATACATAGTACATACAGGAAAGGGTGCGCAGAGTTTTTATGACCTAGATTTAAAAACAGTCCACATCCTAAGAGTGATCGTAATACCCTAGCTTAGTTCTACAGATATTAAGGGGAAAATGATATAAATCAGGATGTGAACTAGATTTATGTTCGTGTGAGCACAACCTGGGTGTTCCCTGTGCGTCTCAGTATGGTGACTGTAGGGAGAGGGTAGACTCGACACCATTGATGGCTCACCTTGAATCACCCCTGGCAGGGTAGTGTTTCATGCAATTTCTGCAACACTACATGATGTCTCCTTTAATACAGTATTTACACAACAGCCCACATTTATTGTGCTTCCTTACTGCAATACCTGCTCAGACATGGTGAACAAAAATTAATTTTTGGCTGAATAGTTGATTGAAAAGTTTGATCTACAGAGACTTTTAATGCTGATTGCTGTACTTTAATTTTTTTACCCTTCTGTGCCTTTTTTTACATTTCTATTTTTGTCACTCTTGTCTCTTGCCACTGTAACATGTAAATTTCCCACAAGTGAGATAAATAAAGTCTATCTAATCTAATCTAATTTTATATTTTAGCAGAGGCAGACATTAATATACCTCTAATACCTCTATCAAAAGTACATATCATATCTAGGCTTTGAATTAACATTTTTGTGAATATTGTAAATTCACAGGTGTATCTATATCATGTGTCTGTGCAGTTACCAGTAAGTGCAAAGTGTCATTCACACATACATTACATTCACACTTTATATTCACACTTTCTCCCCCATATAATACAAGTGACTACTATCTCCAACAGCTCTGTGCCTCAGGAAAACACATGCTTAAGACCTCTTACATAAAACAGGCATAAACTGTAAAAGAAAACCAAAACTTCGTACCATGTCACCCAGTTATGTTCCAGCGCTCATGACATTTTGCTGTGGACTTGAGAAGCTCAGTAAAAGGTCAGAGCACTAAAAAGATTAAACATTACTTTGAAGGGATACACGTGTGTGGGAAGAGTGAAGCTTAGCAAGCAGTTTCACAGAATTACACAATTAATGCACAGCTAGTTTGTTTCTTTTTTTAAAGCCAAGGACTAATCAATAATAGATTTTTTTGTTTGTTTGTTTGTTTCATTTAAATTCAGGTCTGTGAAGAACACAGAACAGCAAAGGTGTGACATATACACCTCCTCCTACACAAAAATCTAATTTTCAGAATCATTACTCTGATGCAAGCTGCTGTGGTGGTTATTCTGTAAGTGAGCCAGACAACTAGGGCAGTGTGAAGCAGATTGTATCAGCGAGCTAGAGTTCCTTCAAACACTGCTAATGACAGCTAAGGGAGAAATTGTCCCAGCTCACACACAATGTAAAAATAGAGGGAGGAAAAAAAAAGTACTTCCTTGTGTGTAATCACAAAGCTGCACACAAGTAACACTGTACATCTGTACAACAGAGACAAGAAGATGATGTGTCATTAGCCACTCCCATTTTCTCTGTATATTATGAAGCCTGTATTATGTAGGATCCATATAAAGTCAGAATTAGCAGATAGACGGTGAATACACATTTGGCAGTGACAGGATTTGTCATCGAGATATGAATATCTTGATGCTAAAAAGACTTGATGAATGGACCTGAAGAGAGCTGAAATTAATTGTAATGGCATTTAGTAGGGATGATGCTCTCATGTATTTATGGGCTCATCGGATTTAACTCAGAGCTCCAATTTTTCAGCAGTCTTGATTAATTAGAAAAGCTTACACTTATGCAAAGGAAGGCTAAATTCATTCAACACAGACCTCTAGACCTTTCTAACCTCCTCTCAAGAATAGTTGAGCCTTATTTCACAAAACCACACCTGTTTGCATATGCCGATGATCTGAACTGTGGATATGGTAAGTGCAAACCAGCTAGGTGTGACCCTGAGGGCGCCTGGCCACATAGAAATCAGCCACCAGATGAATACACATTTGACTCCTCAACTTAAAAGACATTCATGGAAATCCCCCACCCATTAGATTATGAATCATACAACATACATTTTGTGAAGCACTTTTTTAAGACTAACACTGCGTTTCACTTATGATTCTAAACTTGGTCTACAAATGTTACTGTAATTAAATAAAAACTGCTAGAAATACAACACATTAATTCGTTGCTCTTAGAATCCTGACTAAATCAATTGCTCTCCGGTGTGAGAATGATCTTCACTATGTCAGCTGTTATGTATTTCATAACCAAGCCTTGACCACATTGTGACTGTCTGAGAAGAGAAACTAAACGACCTTGTACTCTCTTGCGAAAAAGAACTGAAGGCACGCTGTGAAACTGTAGTATACAGGAAACTAATTACAGCTTATAATACCCCATAACAAACATATGTGACACATAATGTTTTAACAAACAGATTTAAGTAGGAAGAGGTCACTAAAATGTGTCCAGCATCTGTCAGTGACATCCCCTCCTGCCTACCTGCGGCTCCGCAGTCAGCACAGTTTCCATTCCCAGGTTTCTCCAAAAGCTGTTTCATACGCCGTCTGTTCTTTTCTAGATCCGAAGCCATAATGCAAATGATCCTTTTCGGATGCCTGCTCGGCGGCTGAAAACCTCAAACTCTCATGCATCGAAAGTAAAAACAAAAAAAAATGCCGCCGGACGCAAAGGACTGAATTTGTAAGCGTGTGCCGTAACGCGTCCAAACAACTAATGAGAGAGCTGTAATGTTAGGTGGAGGGCAGCCGAACAGTAGGGCATGGTCAGTAGAATAATGTTGATGCCACAACCATAAATGACTCTTCTCTGTCTTTCTCAGCAGTGAGACCCCCAGCGGTCATTATGGCGGTATGGAAACGAGCTCACAACACTCCCAGATAGTGAAGACACCCAAATCTATCATTTCTTTCACTAATTCGGTGTCTGGGCTAATTAGCATTTAACCTGACCTGATTTTCTCTTCCGATTGTAACGACTTCATAGGCTAAGTGACACAGCAACCCCCGTTTAGACTAAAGTATACTTGATACAAATATCGCGCTCAGGGTTTAAGCTCAATCTTCTCTTGACACACTCTGGGACCGAGCCGGTACTTCGGAAGGCAGAAGTCCAAAGCCCTAAGAAGTCCTAAGAAATTTGACAAGCCACCAACCAGAATTTTAAAAAAAAATACCAGCTCCCTTGTGGTCTTGTGCCAGGTAGGTAAATGTCGTAGATGTTGTTTCTAAATTCCTTTCAATTTCGCCTAAAACAGCACAAACTAACGAAAAACAAATTACACAGGTGTTCTCACTTGTGATTGATTAGTGCTCAGGTTGAAGGTGGGCGGGGCCATGGTGGGATTTACGTTACAGGCTCCATCCAATTAGAATGGTAAAAGTGTAATTTGTCCCGCCCTAACAGATGCAAGACAACTAAGTTACATGTGTGGCTCAGGGGTGAATCCACTAAGTACATTAAACTGCTTGTTTTTAAGTAACCACAGTTAAGTTATACGGTATTTAAAAGGCTTGAGTATTGTTTAATGTCTATTGTGTTCCTGTCATTATGCACATCACTTACAGTGTGTTTCCAAAATCAGTTTATAACCTTTATAACCTTTCAAAATGATGGTACTTAAAGGGGTTCTGTTAGTTAAACATGTTCCTAGCAAAACAAAACAAAAAAAAGGATTTACACCATTTCCCTGAATCTGATATCTCTACTCAGTAAACGATACTTGGGGAGAAGAATGTGCTGTTAAAGCTGTAGTGAGGCAGCACTATACTGCATAGCACACACACATAAGCGCACATTAGAAGCCTGATAAGAAAATGTGATTGCCAAGTGTTGTTGCTAAAATGTAAAAACTGCTGTGTTCACTTTTGGTTGTCCATATTCATCTGAAAGTACAGCACACATTAAACATTAGCATGCAACCCCTTGTGTAAGGGTGTTGAGTAAATATACTTAGCAGGCACTGAGCCAAGAAGAATACAATGAAGGCCTTTCAGAACCTCAATTTGAGTGTTAGAAAATGAGTTCACATACTATACTGTATATGTTTCAGCACTTTTATTTGTCAAAATGTCTAAAAATTCAGTACGTGGTAAAAAGACGACACACTTTAAAAGAAATATTGGTAGATGTCAATGAGGCCCAAATTCAGCATGAAATAAAACTGAGCCAGCTTTTCAGGATCAACACAAAATGCAGAAAGAAACTCACATTTGCACACAAAAAAAATCAACCTCCTATATGCAGACAAATGTTTACGTTAGCTACAAATCAGATGATTTTATTTCTGATGAGTCCATAAGTTCTTGTCAGCGGGTACTCCAGGTGACCTGGAGTCGGGGAATCTAATTCATCACGTCTATCTGGAAGAGTTGGAGCTGGAACGAGAGCGGTGACGCCTGCGACCAGGAGATCTGGAGCGAGAGCGGCGGCGCGCTGGGGACCGTCTCCTGGGGGAGCGGGACCTACAAGAAAACATTTGTGGTTTGAAAGCAGAAAAAATAGCATACGTAATCTTAATCAGAGGCCAGAACTATATGTTCCCCCTACAGTAGTGTAAAAATTAAGTATAGAAAGACATTGTTACAGACCGAAAATCATTCAAAGTCAAATGTATTTTGGGAACAAAAACAAACAAAAAGGTTGTGAGTCTGACCTCCTCCTCATGCGTGGTGGGCTGCGACGCCACATTGGTGGTGGCGGGGGCATTCTGCGAGGGGGAGAGGGTCTACGAGGTGGGGGACGGACTCGCTGAGTCAGCACAGCAGATGCAGAAATTTCCTGTCCATCAATCTGACCTATTAATAACATCATCATCACGGAAAGTTATTCAACATGAACACCCGGAGCAGTCCTGTGAGACAAAGGCAATGAAACAAACAATGTGACCTACCTCCATCCATGTGTTTGAGGGCCTTCTGTGCCTCCTCAGGAGTCTCAAACTCCACGTAAGCGTAGCCCCTGGACAGGTGTGGGTGGAGCCTGTCCGTTGGCATTTCAACCATTTTTATTTTCCCATAAGTAGAGAAGATCTCCTGGATGTGGTCCTGTGCAAAAAAAGACACAGAGGATCCTTATCAGGATGGTGTAAACTGTGGAGGAATGTTGTTACTGTTGAGCAAAATACCACGTAACATATAAATTGGACCCCTGACAACAAGAAAAAAATTGGTCTGTTGAACCATAATCATAATGACACCATGTCAAAAATAATTCTTTTAACTCTTTTTTTACTTTCTACAATGGCAAATGCTTTTTTCTACCTAGCATGAAATTTCTGAAGTAGTGCCATAATGTTGTCACGTAATCATGATTAAATCTGTGAACAACCTTCGAATCAAGATTAGCAGCTTGAAAGCAGCAGAGAGACCCCTTATTTTTGCTGGGCTACAAAATGCGTAACCACTTCTCAGCTGACCTTGGTGACGTTCCTTGTCAGCCGCCCCAGGTGAACTTTAGTTGGTTTGGGGCTTGGGCTTCTTTTCCTTCGTTCCTTATCATCTCCCCTCTTCTGTGTTTTGGACCTGCAGATTCAGACACAAAGCACTGATTAACTTCATCACAATTTTAGCTAGTAAAAATGCTATATTCTGAAAACACTGTGTAGCTGCATTAGCTAAAAGTAATTTACGCAGAGCGGGAGCGGCGCCGGTTGTCGTGGCGTCTGCGGCTGGGGCTCGGGGAGCCCGAGGAGCTTGAAGAGGAGGAGGAACGAGAGCTAGAGGAGCCAGAGCGACTGGAACCAGATGAGCTGGATCCACTTGAGGACCCTGAGCTGGAACCAGAGCTGCTGCTTGAAGTAGAGCTAGATCTAGACCTGGTCATAGTCAAAACAATGAAAAACACATTTTAAGAATGATATTGTCACTAACATAATTACAATTAATCCCACAAAGAGGCAAATTAGAAAACAAACCTGCTGCTGCTGCTGCCAGTGGAAGCACTGCGGCGTTTCCTTACTTTCTCCCGTCCTCTCTCCTTGTCTCCTTCCTTCGTTCCACTCTTTTCCTTGCCTCTGTCTTTTGTTTTTTCCTCCTCCTTTCGCTTTGTGGGTGATGGTGCCCTTAAGTCAGAGGCAAAGTGCTATTATATACATTGTGAATGGTATAGAGCTGCAAAAATAGGTCATTTCCACTGTCAGTATTTTATATTTTTTATAATCATTAAAAATAAGAATATTGTAAAAAATAATGTCTTCAAATTGCCATTTTGATTGATTAACAGTCCAGACAGTCCAAACGATATTCAACTATAGTGATACAAACCAAACAAAATTCTGACTTTTGAGAAGCTGGAACCAACAATTATCGGGACTTTCGGCTGATTAATGACTGAAATACTTAATCGATAATCAAAATGGTCGACAACCTAATTTCTGTCGGCTACTCACATTTCAGAACAAAACTACGTTAACCTGTTTCGTCAACGCATGAGGATAATCGCGCTTTTGGCAATAGAATGATTTACAATGACCGTAACGTTTACTGCTAACAGCAGAAATCCGCCGCCATTGATTTTCATTCAAAACAAGCAGGAGGTAGCTGGTAACTCGGGCGGATGTTTTTCGATGACTGCTATCTCCACTAAATGCACACACGATTAGAAAATGTTCTATATTTTTCCGTATGAGCTAACCTACATGCTGGAACAGAAACGGGCTTGAGTGCGATCCAATAAAAGACTGAACTTACATTTCTTACAAACGAGGTGCTTCGCTGTGACTACTTGCGGCCTGAGAAAACGTCGCTGGATGATGACGACAAAGCGGACGTGACGTAACGACGTGGGCGCCACTTAACAACTTACAACTCATTTGTTTATTTTGGTTATTCGTCGATAAAGAGGAAATGTGTGCTTACTGTACTTATGTGCGTATGACTGCATCGTAGTTATGCAGAGATTAAATGTATCATCATGGTATATGAACTGATTTAACCGAATAGGAAACAATAATCTATCTTCCCTCTTGTCGACGAGGTTTGACAAGGTAAGCGCTTCACTTTCTAACGGTACTAGTGCTAGCTGTTGGCGTTTGCCAGCTCAGCTAACATCTGTTACTTAATCACAGGCGAACTCAATTTATTCTTGCCACCACAACGAAAAACATTTACAACAATGTACAGCGTAGCTACATTTATCTTTAGACAGGACTGACTAACGGTAGTTAGCGGCAAATGTCTGGATTTATTCATTGACGCTGGGTAGTCTTGGTTTGCACTACGTAAATATAAAACTTATTTTTTAATCTGCACAAAACATATTTATAATAAACAGTAACCACCTAGGCTTGTTACTGATTTGTCAAGTAGAAATATACAGAAATAATAAGTAGTCGTTAATTTATTTTTATTTTTTTACAGATACATTGACACTGTGTAAGAACAAGAGTGCTTATCTTGATATAAGGTTCAGACACAGTTCACATTTTTTAGATTTATTTCTCAGTATTAAATATAAAATAAGTGTTAGTTACATTTTTTTTTTTTTGTTCTTTGAATCTCCTAGAGAATAACAGCCAAACTCACAGAGCTGCTCGGGTTTGAGAGACCATGGGCCGGCTGGATGATGCTGCCAAACACAAAGTGGTGGAGCTGCGGAAAGCTGGTCTGAGTTTCCGTAAGATCAAAGCTGTGCTGGAGCTGGAGAACATCAAGGTGTCCGCCCAGGCCATCTACCTGTTCCTGAGGGAGTTCCAGGGGAGGCCGCCAGGGAGGGTCAGACCCGTCGAGGCTGGAAGCAGCCCAACAACAGCACAGGTGCAAGGTCGAGCCGGGCCAGCGCAAGAGAGCTGGAGTAACATTCGTCTCCAGAACTTACTGCGGGAGGCATCTCACCATGCTGGCTTTACAGCAGCTGCGGACTTTGCCAAACAAACTTCCACAAATCAAGAGGCGAGTGCAAAGTCATCTGGGTATGGGGAGACCAGTGGAGGCAGCAGGCCAGAACAGCAGCACGAGGGAGAAAAGGAAGAGAATGACATCCAGATTGTTAGCGTCACCTCCCTTGCACAGAGCAGCCAACAAAGAGGTCCCCAGTCCAGTGTAACAAGGGCAGAGACGGGTGCTGTGTCTTCCACGCTGACAGCCTCTGGAGCGTTCATGAGGAGGAGAGTCACCCCTTCTCCAGCCACCAATTCGATGTTGGCAGCTCGAAAGAGACTTTTGGATAAAGCGTTGTCACATAGGATGAAGGTACCTAACCCTAAGTTCCTTAATGTCTTACAGTTGTAATTGTTAGATTTGTTATAGCACAAAAACTATGTAATGTGCCAGTCTTAACTTGTATATATTGTTGTTCAACAGTCATTCCATCAGGTGGCGTCACTGTTGAGGAGAGACCACTCGAGTATCCAGGGTGCTGATTTGAGAAGTGCAATGTCTCAGCCGCCTGAAACGTATGATCTGACCACTGAAAAGGTGAGAAAAACTGATCACAAGCTTAATTCTCAAGTGTGTTCCAGCACCTTTTTAAAGATAGACTATCACTTCTCTTGACCAGGCCACAATATATATTTGCTAAGTCCATGGTTATATTTGTATAATGAGTCTTTGCTTTTACACCAGTAGCTGGTGTATGTCATGGTGTATGTCTTCACCTGATTATAGGAGTCTGACTAATTTTTATATGTAAGACTGTATAATAACTTTCATATCTTCTGAATGTTGCACAGACTGTTATGGAGGGTCAGCCTGGAGGAGGCGGCACTCCCAGACGTTTTCTGACACAGAGACCAGGTCTGTCTGTCCGTTCCCCTCACCCTCCACCTCGGGTCGGCATTCGTCTTCCTAATAGGCCACCAGCAACTTTAACGTCCTCAGCTCCCGGGAGTTCCATCATCCGCCTGCAGGCCCCCGGAGCCCAGGGCTCCGCTCGTAGCGATGGGAACCTGAGCCCCCAGCAGGCAGTCCAGGACTCCGGAGGGAGAAGTGGCCTGCAGGATCAGATTCAGACCCTGGGTTCTGAGGTGCGCAGCTTGGGCCTGGCGGTGAAAATGCTGGTGGAGCAGCAGTGCCGCCTGGAGAGGGAGCAGGCGCAGCAGACACACATTCAGAAGCAGATCCTCAACACCCTACAGAGCCTCGCCTCCAAAATGGGACAGTGCAGCAGTGCTCAGCAACAGCACAACAAAACTCCATCACCTTCTGCATTGCCAACAGCCTCTGCATCTACCTCCTTCAGCCAAGACACCTTCAGCTTTAGTCAAGGCACATACACTCAGTGCAGCCAAACCCAGCCAAGCTACAGCTCTTTAGAGGGCTTAGAAAACGTAGAGGCCTTTAAACTGCCAGGACTGAGCCCTACAAGCATGAATGGGTTTCCGCCATGTAGCAGTGCCGAGAGCCTCCCACTCACCCACACTCCCCCTCAAACACAACCGTACGCAGCTGCATACACACAGCAAACCAGTCAAACACTCATGCCGCCTTATACACAATCCTACGTCCCTACATACAGCCAGTCACATTCTCAGAGTTTCAGAATATCAGAGAGCAAGTCATCTGATTGCCCAAGCAGTTGTTCAGCGAGGACTCTCCAGGACTGCAGTGCATCCACACAGCCAGTGATGAACTCTAACCACTCTGCACAGGATCAACAGATCAATATTATCAAAGTGGAAGGACCGTAGAGGAATTCAGTTTCCACAGTGTTTTGGGACTATAAGGGCTCACATGTGTTTTTTTTAGAGTCACTTTAGTACACATATTCAAGAGACACATTTTTTTTACAATTAACACATGGTGTAGCATTTTTTAAATTATTTCCAAAGTACATTTTAAGAGATTACAAACAGCAATAGATTAAAGGGATTATAATGCTTTCCTAAAAAAATGGTCATGATTTGTCTTTACCACCGACAATGAACTTAGACAAAATGAAAAATGATGTCCAGGCACTGTATCATTTTTTGTGAAAACTCGTCTTGTTTATTTTGTATCAACTTATTTTGTATCAGTAGGACTGGCATACAAATGGTTAATTTTCATACCTCTGTACTAACTGATTGAAAAAATTATAATAATAACAATAAAGAGCTAGGTATGATCCAAATCACATTCTCATTTCAGTGTGTCAGGTAGTGCGTGAGAAGCTAATATATTGAGATGTTCTCCACTAAAACACATTCCATGATACTTTATCACTGAATAGAGTTGTGTATAAATCTCAAACATTAAGATTAGCATAATGACTGCACAGCAGAAGCTTACCAAAGGTGGAGTTAATCTTATTACCCGCGTCATTCTTAATGATTAATCATTGTAAAATTTCTTAGTGAGAAATAGTGGCTTCTGTTTGACATTTTTAATGTTTGTCAGACCCTGATGATAGCACAGAGCTTGTGAGGTGGAGGGGAGAGGGCGAAGCCCATAACTGGTGTCAGATCCAGTTCATCCTCTGTAACTCCAGGTGGAGGGGTGAAACGAAAGTGCTGGAGGAGGGAGGTGAAGAAGAGGAAGATCTCCATCCTGGCCAGACTCTCTCCCACGCAAGTCCTTGAGCCTGAAACAAATGAAGGAACGTCACATCTTCAGGTGAATTCACATCTCATTGCGATAATTAACAAAATCATAGGTACCTGCAGAGAATGGTAGAAAAGCATCCCTCTGTCTAAAATTCCCCTTCTTATCCAGAAAATGCCCTGGGTTGAAAGTGTTAGTGTTTTCCCAGACATCTTCATCCTGAAGAGCAGATGACAGTAGAACAACCACTGGGGTCCCCTAAAATACACAGGAGATGGTGGCACATTGTAGATTAGATTTTTTTGTTTTTCATGGTTCCAGAATAATTCTCAACATATAAATTAAAGTCACTCCTTTTGACAAACCAACACTGAAGTCTGTAAATTATAGTTTTGCAGTGAAAGCAGCCCACAAAGCACTGTGTTTTTTAACAGTTGTTTTACCTTCTTGATGAAGTAGCCCTGGAAGGTGGTGTCTCGGGAGGCACAGTGTACAAGTACAGGCACAGCGTTCGCTATTCTCTGTGTTTCATGGATGACAGCATCAGTGTAGGGCAGGCTCTTTCTGTCCTCTGCACAGACCTGGCGACTTCCTACCACCCTGTCCAGCTCCTCCTGGACCTGATCTAAGAGATGGTAAGTAAAAACTGATTAACATTGTTATGTAGTGAATGAGAGCCAACAGTGTTGCCCAGTTAGCTTGTCTTTTTTACAACCACACAAGGGGGCACTGTAACACAAGCTTCCTGGTAACTGTGTATCCTCTTGTTTAAAGTGCTCTGACTTCACTGAAGACCAGTGGTTGTCTCACTGCCTGATGAATAAGGATGACAGTTACACCAGGCCTAATCAAATAAGACGTTTATAAGCAAGTCCTCCATGAAATACCCCTCAGTAATTAAGTGTGTATTATGTTCCTACCTTGTATCTCTGGGTACTTGGCCATGAACAGTAAACCATATCTTATGGTAGATGACGTAGTGTCAGTACCAGCAGTAAACAGGTTGACAACAGTCAGCTGTAGGTTGTCTTCATGATAGTTAGAATTCATAATCCCAGATGCCTTAAAAGTATTGAAAATAAGTGTGAGTGATACAATTTCTTTTGAGTAGTTTTAAATTCAACAACCACAGGCAGCTTTTGCTTGGGTAATTCAGTAATTTTCTCTTCACCATATTCACTTAAAACCTATATGTTATGTATGTAATATTTTTGATGTTACATACATTTAATACACAAATGAATATTTAATGGACAAAAAAAGTGGATGGCCAAATAGTTTTCTTCCCATACCCCAAGAAACAATTACATTTATACCTCAAGCTGCATCTTGCGAGCCAGAAAGGAATCCACCAAACCTCTGCACATTTGTGGATTAAGGGTCTCCTGTAAACCCTTGATCAGCTGTGTTATCTGTTTTCTATTTGCAAATGCACTCTCCATCAGTTGCTTTCGGGCTCCAAGCCAACTGAACAACCTTGGAAAGCTGTTGTATAACTGTCAAACAAACAAATTCACATTAATTACTTATGCAAGAGCCGACAGTGGTTATACATTTTATATAACAGTTTGGCCAGGAAGTCACCTGGATTACTGGAAATGACCTAATTTCTTTCAACAGAGGAGATGGTATTTTCTGATCCTGCAACATCTTGTTGCTAGTGCATAACCTAGGTCTCCCAGTCCTGCTGGGAGTTAAGAATCAGAAAACCTGAAATATTCTCAACTAGCAGAATACTGGCAACCTCAATGCCTGACTTCCAAAGCGATCTGGATTTGAGAGCCGACCTTTTACCCCGTTCAACAGAGACTTGAGTTAAGCTATGCATTCAAAGTGTTGCAAAATGGTAAACATTCACTCATCGAGGCATAATGTTCATAGTCAATGATCTACTTGGACTGCTCCCCCCATCACAGTGCAAGTAAAAATAATTAGTGGGACGCGCCACTCTCACCACAAAGGGATGCACTGTGGGGACATGGTCTGTCAGCTTAACTGACCTGGAATGGGTCATGTTGTAAACAGATACACTGTCTTCTCAGGTGCCTTTTCAATAGCAAAAGGTGTCATATTGACCTGGGAGTCCTGCACACCATATCGTCTTGGTTTACAAATTTATACCTATGCCAGGTGGGGAGGGCTCTTACTTGAGTTTGTGTTTATTGTAGATAAATGACACAAACAGCCATGGGAAAGATGGGGGAGGAGGTGGGAGAGTGGTAAATGAGTTGTTACTATATGTGGAATATTACTACACAATGCAGTGCAATACCTGTACTGAAGGAGAACCCATGAGTTGAGTGTTCTTACTAGCTCGGTGCACCATAGATCTGAACTCTTGGTCATCATATTCAAATCTGTTTCCATAGACAATAGAACTGATGATATTAGAGACAGCATAGCTCAATGGCTGGGACGTGTCAAAGGCTTTCCCTGAGAGAAAAAAAAGTGTTTTTCATTGGCTCAAACCCTCACAGCAAAAAACTTTGAAAACTTTATAATACATAATAGATATATATAAAACTGAAGTTCTTGGGTAAAAGGTTTCTTACCTTCCTTTTCTTTAAATACATTAATCAGGTATTGACTCTCCTCTATAATTTTCTCTTCATTTGCTCTTTTTCCCATTCCAAAGTATTTCAGTGTAGTCAGTGCAAAATGCCTCATCTCTTTCCATGAGTCTCCATTGTTAAAAATAATTCCTGGAGATGACAGAGATTTAGTTTTTCTTTTGAAAATGCTGGTAAAGGAGCATAGTTTTCAGGTAGCACAAGACAATAAACTAAAAAAAGAAAGAAAAGGAAATATGGTAAAACAAAATACATATGTAATAGTTTTACAAAATTAGCATAATTTTTGTTGTTCCTCACCATGTGTTAATTTCAGGTCATTGATGATTGGCAAAGGTTCCTTCCCTTGAAATGCGTCATGGTTGATCAGAGCCTGTTTGATCGTCTTGTACCCTGCCAGCACCACCATTTTTTTGGGTCCAAAGTGGACTGTGAATACTGGTCCATACTTTTTGGAGAGCTTAAATGTATGAATATATAAACCCTTCAAAACTTTCAAAATTATACAAACATCTGTCCATCTACCTGTAAATATACTGTTATGCATCTGTTGATAGATTTTGTTTGTAACTTTCCATCAAAATATTCACATTTCTTGCCATTGTAGCTCCCCATAATTCACATTCCTGTTTCCTTTGGCAATCACACTTTATATGCCATTTACTTACCTCATACAGCGTGTTGTGAGGTGACTTAGGATCAAACTGTAGGAAATTACCCAGCAGAGGCAGTGGTCTGGGTCCTGGAGGCTCCTTTTTCAGGGGGCTGAAGCTGGGGAAGAATAGAAAGAGCATAAGTAGGATCACAAATGTACCCAGTAGAGTGGCTGTACTGGACTGCAGGAAAATGTCCTCCATTGAAACCATTCTTTCACTTGTAAGACTAATAACGAAGTTGGAGAGAAGACTTGTGAGCTCCTTCTCCTTAGTCTCTGGGTTCCATCTAGTTATTGTAGCCTACAACTTAGAGGTGAACTTTGCACCATGTAGACACACCCCAGTTTAGCACAAACCTGGACTTCCAAGTGTCCCTTCCCCTGCCCACTCTCCACCATGGCAACAAAAGGGAATTATTTATCTCCATCAACTATTCCAGAACAACCAATTGATATCATTCAGTACACTTGTGAAAATGAACTGTTGGCTATTGGTTATATTAAAAGATAGCATGGCAACACACTACAACATTTTAAGTTAAAGCAACATTATGTAACTATCTCACCTTAAAATAACAGCTTCAAAATCAAACAAAATCCTTTTGTAATGGTACACAGACTTGTAATAGGGAGAATGGTGCCTCTTTCATTCCCACTCTTTGCGCTAAATGTTTGTTTTTAACTGTGTAATTTATTTTGGTGAGCAGGTAGAGGGATGCATAAACAGTGATACTCACTGGCTTTAACTGCTGGAATCAGGCCCAGCAAGTTCAAGAGTAACGAGAACTGTAGATCAATGAAAAAGACCAAATAGTTTTAATTAAAAACATTGCTCATCTTAGAAAATATCAATATAACAACAGTATCCTGGAAGCCAGGGATCATGGGGGACATACACCTTTTGGCCAGGTTTCAGTTCAGTGAGTGAGACTACACAGTCAGAGCTCCGGTCAAGCGATTGATAGGCCTTGTTTTCTGTACATTAAGATTAAGGTACAGGCCTTGTTTTCTGCACATGAAACAGACTCAGTGTGTTGCTTTAACCCTCGTGTTGTCCTCTGGGTCCAAGTGACCTGGTGGCCAACAATGTGCCTTTGTGTGTGTGTGTGTGTGTGTGTGTGTGTGTGTGTAGTAGGATTTGTTGTTGTGCATGACATTCGTAATTCTGAAGCAGTTATCTTTTGTTTTGGAATAATAGTAAGAAGAAAAAAGAAAAAAAAAGTATATGGAATACAAAGGGCAATACGAAGGGCAACGGGAGGGTTAAGTGACAAGCTCCACAATCTATACCATTTAAGAACATCAGATCACATTTTATGATTAATTTATGCAGCCAACCAATGTGTTCACATAACTTTTCTTGCCAGTGTAGAAAATCACATGTTCATTCCTGATTTATTTATTTATTTATTTGGCTCAATCACATCTCATCAAATATATGCTGCAAACAAATGTATGGTGGGTTTAATGGAAAATCTATAAAAACTGTTGAAGAAAAATACAGAAACACTGTTTTGCGATGTCACAGGTTTGTTTTTGTTGTGTAACCTTGTCAACATACTGTTCTCGTCTTTGCAGATTAGATTGGTATGAAATCCTGTGTATGCGGTTTTGAGTGTCAGCCAGAGAAGTTTGTTTTAATCACAATCATGATAATACCATCAGGCGACTTTAAATCTTACCCCGATGACTGCCATTAAGATGCCATTCATAGCTATAGATACATTGCTGCCAATTTCACGCACTAACCCTTCCCAGTCCATGGATGAGTGTCCAGGCATGTGGCAGTTCCCACTTTCACCGTGGCATAAAAACAAAACACAATAAGGTCCGGCTGTCATCTTCATTGGCGACTGACAGCACACAGCTCATGAGGTGAAGGGGTGAGGGTGAAGCCCACAACTGGTGTAATATCCAATTCATTCTCCGTAACTCCGGGTGGAGGAGTGAAACGGAAGCGCTGAAGGAGGGAGGTGAAGAAGAGGAAGAGCTCCATTCTGGCCAGACTCTCTCCGAGGCACACCCTGCGACCTGGAAGAACAATGAGCTGTGGTTGAATTGAACATGATCATGCGTGTACAGCCACACCTGTAGTTAATATCGGTTCTTATACCTGCAGAAAAGGGCATGAAGGCATCTCTCCTGATGAATTTACCCTCCTTATCCAAGAAGTGGGAAGGGTTGAAAGTGTGCGGGCTCTCCCACTCGCTCTCATCATACAGGACAGAAGTGAGAAGAGGAACCACAGTAGTTCCCTGGGGGCAAAAGAAGAAAGCAGAGCAAGAGCATAGTTTTCAGAGATGAAGGAACATATCCAACAAAAGCTTTAATTTGTGCGGATTTGGACTGATGTGAGAAACCTTTTTGATAAAGTAGTTCTGTAAGGTGACGTCTTGGCTGGTGCTGTGAGGAATCGCCATGGGGACGATGTTGGCGAGTCTCTGTGTCTCATGGATGACAGCGTCGGTGTACGGCAAGCTCTTCCTGTCCTCTACACGAACCTGACGGCTTCCGACCACCCTGCTCAGCTCCTCCTGGACTTGGTCTGGATGCACATGGAATTGAGATCAAATTTAACAAATATGTGATGCTACTTAAACCCAATTTTATGCGAGCATTGTAAACTGATATGAGCCTGTGGATATACTCTTGCACCTTGAATGTGAGGGTACTTGGCCATGAAAAGTAGACACCACTGAAGTGTAACTGCTGTGGTATCAGTTCCAGCTGCAAACAAATTTGCCACACTGTACATCAGGTTGTCATCATGGTAGAGTGAATCCTTAGTTCCAGACTCCTATAACATAACAGACAGAAAATGGGGATTACACTTATGTTTGATCAGTATTAGAAGTGGATTCAATGGAGTTGGACACCTCACCTCCAGATTTTGCTTACGGGTCAGGAATGCATCAACAAAGCATCTGCACATCTCAGGGTTCAGAGTCTCCTTCAGACCTGCTATTATCTGTCTCGTGTCTGCCTTACTCTCCTCCACAAACCTCTTCAAATCCCTCCAGTTTTTAAGACAAGGTCCCAGCCAAGGAAAGAAGTTGTATATCTGTAACAGCGCACAATACAAAATTATTTGTAGGATTTAACAGCAACCATGTATATTTCACCTTTTAAGCCACAGGTTAACAAGTCTTTAATCACTCTACTGTACCAGGATGGAGACGGATCCCGTCAGATGGATGGACTTGTGGTCTCTTTCCACCATAGTTTGGAGGTCAGGATCTTTGTATTCAAATCTCTTCCCAAACATGAGAGCTGATATAATATTTGAAGCTGCATAACTAATTGTCTGGGTGTTGTTGAAGGCTTTACCTGAGATAAGAGAGAGAAAGAAGGTGTATATTATTCAAGGGACTGCTATAAACTAAAACGAGTGGTGTGCAATTGACCCAGTCTGGGACAATACAGCACTGACACGATAGCAGGTTAACTTTACCTGAAACCACTGGGTTGTTTAGACTCAGTGTTTGTGTTGTATTTTTATATATAGCTTATAGAGCTTTAGAGGTGATCCTGTTACCTTCATGTTTTTCAAATTCTTCAATCAGGTAGTGACATTCCTCAATGATTTTCCCCTCACTAATCCTCTTGCCCATCCCAAAATCTCTCAGCGTAGTTAGAGCAAAGCGCCTCATTTCTTTCCATGAGTCTCCATTGGAAAATATTATACCTGGAAACAAAAGCAGTTGACTTGTTTAAACACAGACAAAAACAATACACAGGAAAAAAAAAAAAACTCAGAGGACATTTTCTTACCATGTCCTTCGCTGAAATCATAGAATATGGGAGTGATCTCTCTGTCTCCAAACTCTTCAGCATGGTTGACCAGAGCCTGTTTGACTGTCCTGTATCCTGCCAGGACCACCACCTTCTTAAATCCAAAGTAGACTGTGAACACTGGTCCATATGTTTTGGACAGCTAGAAACATCCAAGCAAGTAAAAGAAAGACATAAGTAATATGACTTCTAAATCACAAACAGTCCTCTATCATAGCAAAGGAATAAATCATATTGTTTCTGATAAACAAGACATTTCTCACATCAAAAAGAGCCCTGTCGAGTCTCCTGAGATCCACCTGAAGCAGGTTACCAAGCAGGGGTAGAGGTTTAGGTCCTGGAGGCTCCCTCTGATTTTCTTGGGATCTGTGCTTGGAGAAGAGCAGGTGGAGGACCAGTAGCCCCACAATGGCCCCCAACAGGGAGTATGAAGTGGAGGACTGAAGAAGCTCTTCCAGCATTATCCTATAGTCAAGTGGAAGCTTCGTCTGACTCCTTTCAGGAACACAAAGTTCATAACTGAGCAGCTGTCCTCACAGAGAGTTCAGGCTTCCTGGTGTGTTGACAGGTTTGATGAGATTTACAGGGCAGGGTTGTAGACCAGGTTCCCTCCTTCTTTAAAGGGCCCTCACCAATCGCACTGTGAGTCACACTAACCAATATACAGGCTTCACATTTCACACCATGACTGACGAGCAGACCAGTTAGCCAATCACAGATCTCATCAACATCACTCATGATAAAGCAGTACAATGGCAATTTGTGGAAATATGTAGGCTCCAGAGAACGAGGAGAGCAGCAGTGGACTCTTAAAGATTGTACGATGAGAAGATAGATAAAGTTACACAACAGTGATATGCTTTGGGGCCATAAAAAAAAAAAAGTTATGTTTTGGCTATGTGATATCTAAACTCTGCTGCATCACTCACTGCTCACTATCAGCTGTGATTTCAGTCTGCTTCATATCCTTACCTCAGGATTTTTCCACCAGCTGCAGGCAAAACAGGTTTTACTGTCTTGTTTAAGATAGAGACAAAGCTGTACTGCATACCAGTCATAAGCAAAAATATTTACATGAATACATACATTGTGTTAGGAGTAAACTGAAGTCTTTCTCATTCATTTCTAAACGATAAATCCTTAATGTGTCAGCAGTAGTAGCAAATATGACAATCTGACTAAGTGATGAGTGATGGACAGGTGACAGAATTCATGTATTGTGTATGTAATTCATGTCTACATTAATACCTATTTATTTGTGTGGATTCAGATTGATGTTAGCAACTGACTTTGATAGAGTAGCCCTGGAAGGCCTCATTCAAAAGTGACAAGAGGATTATGGGTGAATTTCCGTTGTCTCCGATGCAAGTTTGTAAAACTAACCGGAGTGAAACGGTCAGTGCAGAGACGGGTGTTGGTGGCGTTCCTCAGCTCTGAATCGGTGTGGCTGTACACAAAACGAATCCACCTGCTCTTACTGCCTTTGAAAATTTAAATAAATGAATACAATAAAGATGACCGAGCTGTTCTGCAAACTCTGGCATCCAGGGAAGGTGTATTTGCGGGACGACGGCATTGCTAGCTAGCAAGGCCTGTGATGGTCAACTGTGACGAGCACTGATGCTAATGCAGCGTTGGTATTTATAATGGTCACAGTGTTAGGGGCGGGGTTATGCTGACTGGTGGGTCCAGTGCGTCATCGAGCCACCGTTTTAAACCATAAAATTTAGAATGAAACTGCTGGAAAACTATGTTACGGTCTAAATCCATAATGCTGTAATAAATAGTTTACAGTCTTTACACACGTTTTAAGGAACTATTTTCTAATATAAATAATGTGTTTAGAGACAAATCTCTGAATTTGCTTTACACCGACTTTTAAACTAATGTCTAAAGTCAACCAGTCAGTTGACCTTTGAGTGTTTAGATGTAAAATGTCGTCACTCCATAATTTTATCCTACTACACATTTGTGTTAATTGCTGTCATAATTAGCTGATGAATTCTTGAGTTAATGTGCTTTGTGGGGTCACAGTGACCTTTGACCTTTGACTACCAAAGCATGATCAGTTCATTCTTGAGTTCGGGCAAAAATGTGTGCCAAATTTGAAGAAATCCTCATTGAGGCATTCCTGTGATGTCGCGTTCACAAAAATGGGACAGATGGACAGACAGACGGACCACCAACCTGAATACATAAAAGCGCTCCTCCGCGGTGTGAAGGGATGGGAGACCCCCATGAGCTGATGTCATTACCAGCTTGTCTTTTGTCCTCCAATAAACTGAGATATTGAAGTCTGGTCACATTACATTTTCAGTTCAACAAAATTTAATTTGAAACGTGTTAGAAACTTTTCCAGATCCAAAAAATGCAGCAGTACCTGTCTCTGTAGGTCAAATTATCACATCTCCCCTCACGAAGCTGGACAGACTGGAACGGGTGGAGTGAATATTCTTGTAGGAAACATAATATGGCCAAGCCAGTAGGAGGATCCACATTTTTATGTGAAGGCCTCACCATGAACTGTACAATCAGGCCATTCACACCCCCATAGATGCAGTAAAGTATGTAAAGTTTTTTGTTGAAATATGTATCAGTAGTCGTCTATACTTAAATAGTTATTCTTCTTCCTCTAATTATCATTATTATTTTTGTTGTTGTTGTTACTATATGGTCACAATAAGGAGAGAGATGCACTCATCATTTCTCATTCTAAAGCATTACCTTTTCCACCTTTTAGGCAGAGAGCCACCTTCAGATTCGACCCCAGCTCGTAGCTTAGTAATCTGAATCTGTGCTGAAGGTATGTGTGGCAGTGGTGCTAGGCATTCCCCTTTCTCACCACCTTCTCAACAGCAAAACAACAACAGAAACTTAATATATGCCTTGTGTGCATAGGTGAACAGAGGTATTAAAGAAACTGGACGAGCAGCTTTTGCACATCAGTCAAGTTAATCTCTGTTGTTCTACCCCCTCACACACTCACACAAACACGTCTGACCCAGATAAACTGTGTTGTAATAACTAAACACCAGCCTTAAGAGTGGTTGGTGTAAAACTGCTGCCTGTCTAAAACCATGAACCATGTAGCATGTGTAACAATCAGCCTCTCCAATTTAATCAGATAAACATATTTATTTTGGCACATAATCCCTAGAATTTACTCTTTTACAGCTCTGCTATGTTATGTTTTCAACCAAACATGGTCAGGAGCAGATTTAATGTGCCTTATTCACTCCACTGTTATGCAGCTCACTACCCAGAATGAAGAGGTCTTTAGGTTCAGGGGCAACTGAGGAGAAAAGCGCATTTTGTCAACTGACAAAATTATAATTTGTCTTTTTAAATATATTTTCCCTTTATGAAATCCTTTGTATAATTTATTTACTCTCTTTCCATTAGAAAATGTTGACAGAACGAGTATGTGAAGTTTAAAAAATTAGTTTATTCATGTTATCACAAAGTAAAAACACAGAGACCAAAATAAAAACTTGAAAATTAATTCACAGTAAAGACATTTCTACCATTTGCTAGTAAATAACTTTTGGCAAATTGCAATGTACAAAACCAAAGTATATTAGTTTGCGAAATATATCTACAGCCAGTGAGAAGCAGCCTCTTACTATAGAAGTACATGTACACCCAAGTTCTATTAAGCTGTCTAAACTAGTGTCAACAAATTACAAACATGTAGGCTAGTCAGGGCCTCCACCATTTCCATCTCAGGTCACTTGCTGACTGAAATGGACCGTCACATGGATCCTCTGTCTCCCAGTCGTATTCTGCCTGTGTTCATTGATGTTGATCTTGAGGCTGGGGACATCTGCTGGCTGCTCAGCATGCAATGCAGTAGTGCATGGTCAAAAAAAAAAAAACATAAAGCCACTGCCCTGCGTGAGAGTGAGTAAAACAATATTCACGCCGTTGACCCGGGCAGTCATAATGCCATGCTCCGGCTGTTTCCCTCACTGGCGACTGACAGCACACAGCTCATGAGGCGAAGGGGGGAGGGTGAAGCCCACAGCTGCTGTCAGATCCAGTTCATCCTCCATAACTCCGGGTGGAGGAGTGAAGCGAAAGCGCTGGAGCAGGTTGGTGAAGAAGAGGAAGAGCTCCATCTTTGCCAGACTCTCTCCGAGACACACTCTGCGACCTGGAAGAACAAAGAGTTACAGAGAGTCGTGTGTCTCTTCAGTTGTAAATTAGCCCCAAGCAGGTGAAGAGCAAAAACCTGACAAGGTCGTTTTACCTGCAGAAAAGGGCATGAAGGCATCTCTCCTGATGAATTTACCCTCCTTATCCAGGAAGTGGGAAGGGTTGAAAGTGTGCGGGCTCTCCCACTCGCTCTCATCATACAGGACAGAAGTGAGAAGAGGAAACACAGTAGTTCCCTGGGGGCAAAAGAAGAAAGCAGAGCAAGAGCACAGTTTTCAGAGTTTTCAGAGATGGAGGAACATATCCAACAAATTTGTGTGGATTTGTGCTGATGTGAGAAACTGACCTCTTTGATAAAGTAGCCCTGGAAGGTGACGTCACGGCTGGTTTTGTGAGGAATAGACATGGGCACGATGTTGGCGAGTCTCTGTGTCTCGTGGATGACAGCGTCGGTGTAGGGCAGGTTTTTACGGTCATCAACATGGACCTGATGGCTTCCTATCACCCTGCTCAGCTCCTCCTGGACCTGGTCTGGGGTCACAAAATAAGGAATTAATATTCAGTTTAAATGTTACAGGTCTACATATTCAAATATTGTTTGAAGAAATGTTTATTAACCAGCTGTATATCTCCCCTTTTCTTCTACACTTCAAAAAAATCTGTTCTACAAACAAACAAAATATTTGTTATATATAAAAATTCTGATTTATATTTCTTGAAACTGCATAAAAACCAAGCTACATCAAAAGACTATCTGCCCTTAAAACACAATCCAAAACTGAAGTAAATATCTTAAAACAAAATAACAAAGACAGATCTGAAAACCTTGACTTTAGGCGTGATTTCTACTTTTATATTTTACAAATGAAAAGCTTCACTTCCTCTCATCTTTGTCAGGTATTTAAGGGCACCCACAGGTTAAAACATAAATGCACCACAACACGGACAGATTCACTCAGAACGTCCTTACCCTGTATATGTGGATATTTGGCCATAAGCAGCAGGCCCCATCTCAGTGTAGTTGCTGTTGTATCAGTACCGGCAGCAAACAGGTTTGTTACCGTGAAAATCAAGTTTTTCTCATTGTAGTGAGTGTCCATTACACAAGAGTCCTAAGAGAAAGAGCACCCACATATTATAAAATAGCTGTATGCGACATTGCTGTTCTATGACAAGACTTGAAAGATGTTGTCTTACCTCCTCTTTCTGCTTCCGAATCAGAAAACAGTCCACAAGCCCCCTGCACGTGTGAGGGTTCAGTGTCTCTTTCAGCTGCTTGATTAAATCTTTCACGTCCCTGACAGTCATTTCAACATTTTTCAGTATCAGCTGCCGGTTTTTTATCCAGCTGACCAGCCTGGGAAACATGTTGTAAAGCTGCAACAAAAAAAAACAGATTATTTAAGACAGTGTGCACTAAACAACAAGGTGTAGATTTAGCACCAGTTTAAACAGCAGACAGGAAGCTTACCTGGATTGATGCAGAGCCTGTAATGCGTATGGTCTCGTTTGCTCTTCTCACCAGGTTTTTGAACCAGGGGTCATTGTAATCAAATCTGCTTCCATACACGATAGAGGAGATAATATTGGATGTTGCATAATTCATCGGACATGCTGTATCGAACGGTTTCCCTTTTAAAAGACAACAAAACAAATAGATTATCAAGCTGAAGTACAACAGGGAAAAATGTAAAAATGTTGCACTGAGTGATATGTAAGTTATGGTCAACAATTTCACCTTACTCTTACTATTAAAACAATATGGTAATTAGTCATTACATAAAGTTTCCTGATATGGAACATAACATTTCCTCACATGCACCTCATTTGTTATTTTTGTATATCATAACACCCTGCTATGATTTATATTAATCCCATACCTTTGTGCTCTTCGAACATCTGGATCAAATACCGGCATTCCTCTATGATTTTCTCCTCAGCCATTCTTTTTCCCATCCCAAAGTCCCTCAGGGTGGTGAGGGCAAAACGTCTCATCTCTTTCCACGAGTCTCCATTTGCAAACAGAATTCCTGTTAAACATCCAAATTAAAAGGAATCTGTAAACATGTTATACTCATCAGTGATTCTCCTGAATTTAACAAACTAGATATTAAAAGGTTGAACACTGAGAGTGTAATATCAAATAGATGACACAAATAATGTCCTTAGTGATTTTTGTGCTGATACAGTATATAAAAATATATTAAAGTTTTTGTAGAGGAGGGTCATACCATGACCTTGATTAGTATCATAAAATATAGGGGCGATGTCTCGGTCTCCAAACTCTTCTGCATAGGTGACCAGAGCCTCTTTAACTGCCTTGTATCCAGCCAGGACCACCACTTTATTGGTTCCAAAGTACACCGTAAATACAGGCCCATACTTCTCTGAAAGCTAGAAAAAAAAATGCGTCACATATGTCAGAGGTCATGTAAAAACATTACATTAAAGGACATTTAGATTAGTTGCGACATGCTACCAAATTGCTTCGTTTTGGATTAGGAGTGTTAAACTCACCTCACAGAGGGTTTTGTAGGGTCTCTTGAGATCAAGCTGTAATAGGTTGCCAAGCAGGGGCAGAGGCCTCGGTCCCGGGGGTTCCTTCCCCTCAGAGGCGAAGCTGCTGGAGATGAGGTAAAGGACGAGCAGGACGGCGACAGCCCCCAACAGGGTGGTGGGACTGGGGAAGAGGAAGAAAAGGAAATCGTCCAAGAGGGCCATTTGTTCTGCTGTTGTTGTTGTTCTCCTCTGACTGAGCTAACAAGTAACACACAGCAGTTTTTGCTCTGATTATCACCTGGAATGTCACTGCAGGTATAGGGTTACTAATTATCTTCCCGCCCTTCTGGGCTCTGTTTACACACATGTGAGAGACACATCTCAAAGGTGTGGCAGTCTTGTTTTTCAGGGTGTTACTCCTACATTTACATTAAACTGAAGCCCTGCATCATGTTGATAGAAGAGCAGCATATTTACTGATTCCGGATACAGGATTGCAGATTAAAATGTGAGTGACAGATGACAGATCCTGACAGACTAATACACTGTGTAGGTGTTTCCAAGGCCCAGTATTTCTTAGACCTAATATCTGTCCAACCTTTTTGACTTGTTAATACAATGAACATCTGCTTGCAACCCTTCATCACAGATTGTTTATGTCCACGAGCTGTGAGGAGTTCAACCAGAGGATGGACTTTTATTCTCAGGTTTTCAAATTAAACTTTAAAGAAGAAAATAAGGAAAAAACAGCAATGTTTAAAACAGATAAGCCTGATTTTGTGTGGAAGAATTTTCTCATTTCCTACCACAGTAGTGATCTTGAAACCTTCAGGGTGATGGCAATTGGTCTAAACTAATCGCAAATGTACTTTTCCTTTCTGTTTGAAGTGTAGACCAGACACTGATGTTAGCTTCCATTTGCATAGAGCATGATTTAATTTAAAAAGAATAGCGATACATATACAGTTGACAAGGTCAGTTCCATGGTACAGTACAGTACACAATTACAATGATGTAAATTCCCTTTTTAAATATGATACACTGTATTTCAGCATAACTCAATCCTTCAATATCTGCAGTGAAAACCTTTCTAACTACATGACAAACCAATCGCAATTGAGTCATACATGTAATGAGGCATGAATTGTGCAAATATACAAACAAATGTAACAAAAGTCAAAATTAAGAGGTTAAATCCTTCAAAGACCAATGAGCCGCACATCACTGTCTTCCTGGAATGTCAGTCTCTACTTTTTCTTTCTTTTCATACACATCTGGTGACATTAAGAAAACGCTATAAATCATATCAAGCTGTTCATAAAGTCGATTAACGAGAGTGCTTTTTGCTTTCGTGTAAGACAGTAAATACATTCATCTCACGTCTGTGAAGCCAGAGTGATTTTTCGAGAGTAGGAATCACGAGAGTTAATCTGACTGCTGATTCATCGCAGATTATAGCAGTGATCTCTAACACAGAAGACAGGCAGGAAATGAGAATTTATTTCTCATCATTATACTTGGGAAAATTGAGGAATCTTCAAAATGTCATTCATAATATTCCTACAGAGTACATACATCTTTTTACAAGTTTGTTAAAGTACAAACAAGGCTTTGGGAATGTGATGAATGGGCATGTTCTGAGCTTAATGAAAGAGGAACAAACACTGCGCTGATCATTCTTCCTTAATACAAGGCATCTATTTGTATGCAGAGGACTTTTTAAAGTTTTACTATCCATTAGGCCTTTTTTTTATTGCATTTCCTGACATTCCCTAAAGGAGCAGTTCTACGTTAAAGATGACACAGCGGTAAAGTTTGTCCACTGCACAACGGTTGGTTTTTGTATATTTAAGGACTGTCGTAGGACTGTTTTTGTATAGGCTGTATGAATTCAGGAATAATATGTCATCATACTCTCTCTTCCTCTCTCACACACAAACACACATTCACACTCACAGGTGAACTGTATGAAATGCATAGCTGCAGGAAATAAGAAACGATTTGTTCAGAAACACCTCAAAGGTCATTGCAGTCTTGCTGTTTTAGGTCCAAATCAATGGCATGCAGTCTGATTTGCAATCTGAAGTCAAGACCTCCTGTTTTACTGCAACAGCAGCACCATTTGAAAATAATCTACTGTGTTGCACAATGATGCTTTCTAACAGCTCCCTACGTAAACTGGAATGGCTGGATAAAAACTGTTGCTGTAACTTGTTTGGCAGCAAAAACAGAATCATTGGTTCATAAGAGCTGAACAATGGAGGGATACTAAATATACGCTGAGGATGAATCCTCAGCAGAAAGGACGGTCTTCCAGTGTTCCCAGAATCATGCACCACGGTAAGTCGTATTTTATGCATGCATTCATTAATGAACCGAAAACAGTCTTTAAAAGAGTAAAAGTTCTGCTCTGGTCCAAATGAATAAGTGGTTTTAGTACCATGATCACACCACATTATTTACATCTGGCAACAACATTTCATATAGGGCAATATAAAGAAACAAGAACCCTCATTTGTTAGATAAGGCGCAAGGGTGTGCAACAATTTCATAAATGTATCAAGTAGAGTGGTTCATTCTCTTGTGATGATTGATGATCACCAAAACAAAGCTCAATTTCTTGGAAACAAAATCAAGTCATAAAATAAAATCATAAATAACAAAAAAAAAAAAAAAGCTGTACACACCTTAGTGCACACACACAAATAATCCTGTCACACACAATTCAGAGTAGTGGTACTATCTAATGAGTGGTGTCATTGTCTTTGACCTCACTAAAAAGGTGCAGAGTTCATTACTTGGTATAAACAACATCCCCTCATGTCATAATCCCAATTTTCCTACTGTCTCATCACACAACAACAATAACAATGGCATGAGCGACCCAACAGAGACACGTCAACAGGATACAGTAGTAGAAATGCTGAAGTTGATGTTAGGGGACTGGCCCGGTGTGTGTGTTTCTGTGTATGTGTATGTGTATGTGTGTGTGTGTGTGTGTGTGTTGATGGTCAAAGTAAAAATGGAGCTGGATATAAACAGTGTTCTGCTCCAGCCTGTGCACAAGTCCATGTACACAGGTCCTTCACACGACACACACACACACACACACGCACAGTAGAAAATGGACAATGGATGGATGGACTCCTCGCTCCACTTATTTCCTCCCGCTCTCTGTGCAGTGCTGGAACTGGGCAAAGCTGAGGAACACCTGCTCCAGCGATATCTGGCTCACGCAGTAGTCTTCAATACGGTATTTCTCTTTGGCTGCCTCCAAAGTACCAAACACCTGGGTGGGAGTGGAAAAGAGGGATGGAGAGAACAGAGTGAAAAAGAGTGATGTGAATGCATTTCTGATGTTATTCAAGGCTTTCTGCCAAAAAAATGCATCATGCATCTTTTGGAGCATACAACATGATTATACAACCATATCATTACTGTGAGCATGTCAAATTACCCCCAGTGCAGACAACATCAGTCAACATTAGTTAGAGATTGCCTACTTTTGCTATTCACATGTTAAACTTCCGTGTCAGTTTTACAAATCCTTAATCTCAGCTCTTGACTAAATGACTAGGGAGAAGACTAGAAAGCACTTCCTGGCTGAATAGCTTTTGCTGAAGCAGTAAGTTAATAGCTCAAGAAGCTGTATTATTTTGTCCACTAGGGGGAGATCAAACACAGCACAAGCGCAGGATTTCACTGAGTGAGCTTTTTAAATGTGCAGATCTGTACCTGGGCCCAGGTCAGTGTTTTGTCAGTCAAATGATAGTGCACCATTCCCTGGTGTTCATCCTTTAGCTGACTTCCTGTGGTGGGAGGAAATGCATGTGATTAGATCTGATTTGCTACTTTTTTTTTTACAGTGACAGATGACTTCAACAGCAGAAGATGAGTTAACATTAACGTTAAAATGAACGTCAACTCTGCGCCTCTGACCTGGAAAGGTGCTTTCGATGAAGTCTTTAAATAGCTGCAGGTCACTGTCCTCCAACTCAGCCTCTACGTGCACTTTAGCCAGCAGGGTGTAGCCACTGCCAAACTTGCTCTTCAGGTGCTGGGGACTCCCGAGGCATTTGAACTGACCGTTGACCATCACTGCCAGCCTGGTGCACAGGGCCTCACACTCCTCCATACTGGTGAGGGAACACATCAGGGGGAACAGGTAGTTTATATACTCTTGGGTGGTTTCATCTATAATACTTCATCATATTATTTAAGCTCATCATGTGTTCTGTATGTAAACTATTTATACGCTAATTAATAACTACAGCTAAATGTAGTTGGGTAACAAATAACAGTACGTGGTTAAATGTACTTACTTACTACCACTACTGATACCCAATACACTCTATAAATCTCACCTGTGAGAAGTGATGATTATGGCCTTGCCAGACTCCCTTGTGCGTGTAACAGCATCCCAGAGCAGCCTCCTGGCCACAGGGTCCATCCCAGTCGAAGGTTCATCCAGGAAGATGACCGGAGGCCCACCAATCAGAGCCATGCCAGCGCTCAGCTTCCGCTTGTTACCACCACTGCATGTGTTGATGGTAACACATTAGTTACACACACATTTGCTCAGCAAAAAAGAGCATTATGCAGGCTAATATGTGTATTGTATGGCTCAGATTTTTCTCTGTCTGCCTACCTGTAGCTGCGGACCAGTTTATCAGCATGAGGCTCCAGCAGCAGCGACCGCAGGACGTTCTCAACACAGCCGGACACATACTTCTCTGGTATTCCTCTGAGCCTGGCATACATACTCAGAGTTTCTCTTCCTGTCATGTGGTCCAATACGGCGTCAAACTGGGGACAGTAACCAATGCGCTGCTGCACCTGCAATGCAGAGATAAATGTTCCTTTCAAATCTCTGTGTTTTGAAGGCAGTGCGGCGGTACGCTGATGATTTAATACATTTAAATGGAAAAAAGTTTTACTACTGAAGTCGATTTATCTTTGAATTTATACACGTCCCCCTGCTCTTACCTTCTTAATGTCCCTCAAGATGCTGTATCCATCAATGTAAGCATCCCCAGAGGTAACGCTCTCGTCACCTGTCAGCATCTTAAAGGTTGTCGTCTTCCCTGCTCCATTGAAGCCCAGGAGGCCAAAACACTCTCCTTTTCCCACGGCTAGAGACAACCTGTCTACAGCCAGAAGATTTGCCCCACTGCTGTACACCTGAGAGGGAGAGATAACATTGGGTCTGTAACACCTTGTCATATCTCACTGAAGCACACACCTCTAAAGTCACTCATATTTCAACACCGAGGCATTCTGTCTCAGTGTTTTAATAAATACTCAAACATGAGCATACAATGAAAAACCTCTGTCACATACCTTGCTGAGCTCCTGCAGTATGAGGGGGCTACCGACCATAGACTCCACTACTGGCTGGCACTCCAGGACCCTCTTCCTCTCTTCGGCCACGTCTCGGTCCTCTGGAAGGAGCGCTGCATCCTCTATTAGAGGTAACTGACACACACATGCACACCAACAAGTAAGATGAAAACGTACATTAAGATAGTATCAACAACAAATAATAAGACATTGCCCCCACCTCACAGTAAAAAGGGCTTTCACATGATGTCGCACATCTAATGGCAACAACAGCATACATCCACATATACATATAAATATGCAATAGCTTACAGGGCATAGACAAACAATGAAACAATGAAAACACTCCATGAAAAAGATTAGGCACTGTTGGTTCAATTACACAACAAATAGAGACTAAGACAACTGCAAAACCTATGACTATGCCCCTGTTCATTAACACATTTAGGTCTGCAAGAAATGATTATTTATTTATTTCTTGAAATACAATTTCCTATTGAAGATTCATACAGCTTTGCCTGACCGTCTCTAAAACTAAGGATGCTCAATTTCTTCACAGCTGAGAAGTAGAAGACAAGGCAATGTTGATATTTTGCCAATTATCAAAATAGTCGCAATTTAGATCAATTTCTGCTGATCAGCTGATGAACTGTGCTGCTCTAAGTACAAGTTTACAAAACACAGTCTCTCACAAAGAGTTTCAACCAGTTGGAGGAATTTCGACCTTTCAGACAAGATATGTAATTCTTCGTGTCAAAGAATCCCTTTAGTAAGATGCTGATTAATCCTGGTGTTGATAGAAGTGTCAAGAGCTTAAAGTAACATCTTGTTTCCTCTTGTGCCTGATGAGTGTGGCTGGGACGAAACTTGGTTCATTATATGCAAGTTATATATCAAAAGCCCTGTATCCTTTTGGAAAAACATGAACATATTTACCAATATTCTGTTTATTCAGACTGTTTGACATAATAAAACAGTTTGCAGGTTTATTAAAAGATGCACTTGCACTTGGGGGCAAATAATTTGAAGCTTTTTGCAGTTTTGTTATTAGTCTCACGCTGCTTTGACTCAAAAATCAAAGTGCTGGTGCCAGGCCTCTTAGATGAAAAATGTTGTAACCAGCATTCAACAATGCATGAACACTGTAGTGGCAGAGTTTCCTAACACCTGACAAAGTTACTTAAAAGTTACAGTTTCCTTTTCATTAAGTGTTCTGTCTATTCCTGTGGAATTTAGTAAAATCTGCATGAGAGACCATTCATTTGTGGTTCTACAACAGAAGCTGTCCTCAGGGATTTTGCTCTTGTAGTTTGAATATATTTAAGCACACTTTGAAAAGAGTTTCCCAGAGTGACTCCCTACGCAGTGCAAATTGTGGTTGCTAGGAAATTTCTGATGAAACTGGAAGGAAAACTCACACACACCCACAGAAAAAAACAAACACTGTTCACCACTCTCACAATCAATCTACCTGTTTGCGTCCTCTTCCCAGAGATGTGAGGAGTCGCCAGAGAGTGCGGACACACTGCAGCTCGATAACAAACAGCAGAATAATGAAGACTACTCCCTGAAGTGAAAAGGCCACAAGAAAGCGTCCCACACCAGGCTCCGACATTGAGAAGTAGTTTTCCTGGTATGTGATGTCTAAAACCAAAGAAACAACAGTTACATCAAGTTAGTTCAGGGCATGTCGCGTGGGAAAACTGAATTAAAAAAACAATATTCAAAAATATCTGGGTGGAAAATGGCTTATAAAAACAGTCCCACCCTTTTTTAATTACACTGGAGATCTGGTGCCATAAATCATGTAATTTATTTCCTCCCATTTTCTCTTTCCCTTTCCATTGCCGGAAATATTTGCTATCCTCATCTTAAAAGACCTTGTTTACTGTGACTACAGTGAACTTGCATGAGAAAACACGACAGCTTTTCGATACATGGAGATAAGATCTTCAAGTTTCAAATCAATTTGGTAAAACCAAGCAATGTTCCTTATTTATGATTAGTCCTTATAATCATTATCACTACAAACATGAACCACCATCATCATTTCAATATATGTAATACTGCCACCCACATTATGACTTCACGTAATTATATCTTCCTATATCACTATACCTTATGTCACACTGCTAGTACATTACATGTTCATTGTTTGTAACTAAGCATGCATTATACCAGCTATATAGCAAAAGCAATGATTTTTATTATTATCTCGGGCTACATTTAGGCAGGACTTACTTAAAATTTTGCAGATTGTTACGTACAGTAGGGTGGAGGTACAAGCGAGATGGGTCGTCAGTTCTGGGTAGGAACATGGCTGAAGGACATACCAAGGCCGTAGTTTGGAAGATCAAAGTTTACCTTGTCTAGTAAGTGCGATGGGTCCTGCAGTTTCAACTCGAAGAAAAGAATTCATTAGGAAGCAGTCAGCGGGGTATGAATGAAACTTTCTTTTCTTTTCTTGTTTGGAACCCGGACAGCAACATGTCACCTCGCTGTCTTCAAACCCAGTCCTCTCCGCACAGGCTCCAATATCAACCAGTTGAAGTTGCTAGAACATGATCTAGCCACTGGCTTCTCACCCCGGACATATACTGCATATGATGCTTGGTAGAAGAAACAGCCAAGCAAGCACTGATGCTGGGAACTGAACCAGATCTCTGCAGGGAAGTTCAAGTGTTGTTTCCCTTTGCCTCAAGATGTATTTGGCAAAACACAAACCACGGTTTGACATTTCAAACCCTTAAATCAAACTTACTTAACATATTGGGCCAAAATAAGGCGATCATTTTTTATGAAATCACATTGAAAAGTGAATTTATATTTGAGGGACTACATTTACACATTCACAACATCAGATTAGCGAATTGCCTATTATGGGCTGGAACTAGTTGTTAGACTAATATTACTCAAATTTATAAGCGTGTCTTTTCAGGCTGACTAGTTGGTTAGCCTAGTTTAACCCTACATGAGTTCTGAGGGCTCACTTAGCACAATGTGTTGGAACATAAATTCTAAAATTAATCTCTCAATGTCTTTGCAGAAAAGCACTGGGGCTAAATAATCTTTTCAAACGGCCAAGCATTACTAATACCACAGAATGGCATGATGGGGAGCTCAAATAAGAATGGTAACAGCCAGAGAAAATAAATCATTCAGACTATTTCAAAAGTCTGATTGGCGAAATATATGACTGACAGATAGGAGAACAGAAGAACTAGCTGTACCTTAAAATATATTTGGTTGTTAATCTGAAGGTGTTCTTTATCTTCAAAACAAAATATACGAAAAGGTGGGGTTATCTCATATTCTGTCAATATGGTAAAATGAGACCTTAACCCTCGTCTACCAGTGCTGGAAGAAAGTGCCTCCTCTCACCTGGGATGGTCATGATGGTGACAGCCAGAAGTAAAAGCCGTGCAGAGATGCATATTAGATGGTGAGGCAGAGTGTAGGCAGTAGCAGCAGTGGAGAAGAAAAAGCTGAGCAGGTACATAAGAGGCTCAACAGCCCAGCCATAGAGCAGCAGTAACAGCAGCACATCTACCAGGTGGTTATCCTCTACGAAAGCCTTGACTCCAAACGCCTGGAATACCACCTGAGACCAAAAAACAAGTTAAGACATTAACTCATACGTCAATTCTACGCATACTGTTTTTCCAAATGGTACCACTATTGTCAGTCTTAGTATCCTAATCTCCACAAGTAGTATTAAATGTCACACTCACCAGCATGAGGAGACAGGGCAGCAGGAAGTTGACAAGGTCCCAGAGCAGGGCTGAAAACCAAAAGTTTGAAAGGTAGACTCCGCTGACCTGTTGCACATGCTTGGACTTAATAGAGGACTCCGTAACGAGCAGCAGGGCAAAGGTGCTGGACAGGGAGGCCATACCGTACATCAGGTTGATGGCGATGGCAAAACCCGTCTTACCCCTGCAGGAGGAAAGAAAGAAAGAATTAAGAAGGTTAGGACAGAAAAGACAGGAGAAGGTGGAAAAGGACTGATGATGAGAGGAAATGAAAGAGAAACTGCAAAAAAGAACTGTGAAAAGATCGTAAGAGTAACATTATGCACTCATTTGACAGTTTATTAACCCAGCTAAAACTACTGCAGTCTAATACAAAGGTTATAATGTTGGGTTTTGTTGAAATTGTTTTAGAGATGTGTTGATATCTTGATATCAAGCAAATTGTTTCCTGCCCTCCTCTACTCACTCTGTGAGCTGGCTCTGGGCGATCTCAGACATGTTACGTGGCATAGGGTAATTGCCTGTCTGGATGGAAGCATTCGGCCCTGCTAGGAGTTTGAACAGTGCGTTGTCCACCATCATGAGTGCAGTGGCAGGTGTATGGTAGCCCTCGTTGTTGAAGTAGGCTGTTGCCTCAGCATACAGGCTGCTGCTGCCACGGAAAGCAGCACCCACCACACAGCGCTCATTAAAGCTGCCGCCCTCTTCCTCCGCTTGGGTGAGGATGTAATCAGTAAAGTCTGACGGGGCAAGAGAAAGAGGACAATGGATCAGTAAATGCTCAGCCAAGGAGTCAAGCCAAGTCCCTGTCTCACTGTGCTTACCAGTGATGTTGACGAGTTGGCCTAGCTGGGCAGGGAGCTGAGAACTGTATGCTTTCGCCAAGGCAGAGGCCAGAGGACCCGCCCCGGGCTGCAGAGCCAAAGGGACTCTGGTGGGGCCATAGCGACTGAGTGCCAGCCTCAGCTGAGTAGCATCCCGGTGATTGGGAAAGGTTCGTGCCACAACTAAGGCCACCACAGTGAAGACCAAAGGAACCAGGAACTGAGCCACCATCACCTTCCAGTTCCTCCAGCTGTACAATGCCCTCTTCAGGAACATGGCATAGAACTGCTGCAGGTGCAGTCTGACCTGGAGGAGGAGAAAAGGAGAACTGAAATGTGAGCAGTGTGAACAACAGGGGGAAAAAAAAACACAACAAGCATCAGCTTCCTTCCTCTTAGCTTACCCCCGTGTTCAGTTTGATGTTAGAGCAGTCCTCTGAGATGAGGGTGCCACTGTCGGTGAAGTCTGTGACATCGGTCATGCCGCTGATGCTGCTGGCGTCATCTGTGGTCCAGTCATGAGAGCGTCTCTCATGTTGGTACTGCAGGGCGGGCAGCTGGATAGCCTGGATGTCCAAACTAGAATCCACCAACTTTCCCACTCTGAACACACAAATTATCCTTTTATTATGCACTGACTTAATGAAAACAGCATGAAAAGGTGCCTTAAATATGAAGTCTTCAGTTTTGACAGCAACACAATAGAGAAAAAATCCCTCCCACACACACAAAAAGAAAACAACTGTTTCTTTCGAAAACTTGGCTGAAATTAGAGCACAAAACTCAAATGAAGATCTTTTGTGTAAGGACACTTGCTGTGCAGCAGCTCAGTAAGGTGAAGAAAACCAGGGCTACTTGCAAATTAATCTATTTCTGGACCTTATAATTCAATTATCAGTGAGACCATCCAATCAAGACAGCTACACAGGAGAGCAGATCCATCTATGTTAGACACTTTCAACTTGCCAGATCCAGAGTGCCTTTGTGAGCCTGATTTCATATGTCTACAAGTCGATGAGTCTGTCTCCTCTACACCTCTTATCTGTGGAATTAAATAGCAAAAATATGAACAGACTAAGAAAATAAAATTTTAGGAAAAAAATGCCCTAAATCTAGAACAGTGTACCTCCTAAATGGTGACACTCACACAATGACAAATTTGCAACATAATTTAATACTGCTGGCCATCAGATGTTGTAGATCTCTGGGAAACACAGCTATACAGTATTTAATTTGGTATTAATAATTACAGTGGAATCAAGAATTAAATAAAACAGCCTTAATGGTTACTGTCTAACTGATAAGTCATTTTACTTGGCTGCAAAATACTGAATGCCAGAAGGGAGCTAAATGACCAAATATTCAAACAGCAGCTTTTCTTGGTGTCATGTTTGATGTTTGGTGTGTGGTATATATGGCCAGAACACACTGATGAACTCGCAGTATGATTTGTAAATAATGAGGCCTGTGATACAAACATTCCTGGCGGCGCCAATTACAACGTTGTACACTCGTGCTAGTTGAAGTAGCGTGCAGTGTTAGCCGTCTTCTCGTGCTTGTTGCCACAGATACACATATCAAGTCCACAGGGAAGCAGAATTAACGGCTCAGTACACAGCAGGCAGCTGGGACTGAGATGTGTGAGCAAAAGGAGCGAAGACGAACATATCAGCCATTTAAACAAAACTTCTAATTGTTTCCTTTTACACTAAGCAGTGGTTCAATTGCTGTATTTATGTGTGCAAACAGGTAAACATTTTTCTATAATAATACTTTTTTAATATTTAAGGATTTCATAAATGTGGAATAAGAACCGTTTTAGTGGTGCTTAACAAAGACAAAAACGCATGCATTGGGAGTCGGCACAAATGAAACAAAATCACTATAAGTTAAACAATTTAAAAAAAAGAAAGAAAGATATATGATTGCAGATCTACTATAACCCACCTTCCATTATAAATTATTCTATAAAAATGTCTCCCCTTTTACATTACAGTGATTTCTATCATTCCATAGCCTGAAATTGCTGTTTAATTGAAAGTGTGCCGAGCACTAGGCGAGTTACTCCCAGAGTCAGATCCTGCTGATTTAGAAAATTAAGAAGACTATCATGTCCTCCCGTGTGATATTTCTCCTACCTGAGGAAAACCTCTTCCATGGTGGTTACAGAAGCTCCATAGCTGGCGATGCCCAGTTCCTCTCTGTTCATCTCCAGCTCAGCGAACAGCAGCTCAAACCTGAGAGGAAACACAAACAGTGTAAATCAGGGAGACATATTACAAACTACCTCATAGTGGAATAAATGCTATCACTCAGTGTGTGCTCTGGATGAATGTAAAGCTGCCAAATTTTTCGAAGTTTTCAAATGATATTATATATTATCAAACTAAAAAACAGAAGCAAGAGTTTGATGCTGAACCAAAATAGGTTGGGCAAGGCAGAGATGTGAGTTTGTATTCTTTGTATTTATAAATTTTCTGATCCATTTTGGGACATTCTTTGGTCCGCTGCCTCCTTTCAAAAGAGGCCATAGTCATTCTGTTCAGGAGAGCTGATTTCTGGTCAGCGGTCTTTTAAACCATTAAGTTCTTTCACACAATGTTATTGTGAGCATTCTACGTATGAACAAAGACCAAGGTGACTCACCTGCTGGTGCTTTCTTTGGGCAAAATGTAAGAGAGCTCAGCTCCGGCACTGCTCTCCATTGTGGCATTAGGAACATACATGTGGACAAGGCGGGTTATCTCGGACACGTTACAAAGAGCATCCTTTACTATCACCATGTGGTAGCCAGCACCTGGTGAGCAAAGGGGAGTATAATTACTCATAGGATTCATGTACTTTCCCACTTTTAATAAAGTAGCTCAATTACTAGATTTTCAGTTCTCCTGAAAGTCCAGGTACGTTATATAAAGCACTTCTATTATACATGACCTATATCTGATAATATGCAGTGTGTGTGTGTGTACTCTGATGTCCTCAACAGGAAAGTTAATTAAGTGTTTCTACCAAAGTATAATAGTATAGAAATAGCTTCAAAAAAAGTGAGAATGACACACTGTCAGTGCCACTACTTGTTAGTGCAGCTACTTCCACTCTACTCTTCACTTACCATATTTGTTCTTAAGGAAGAGTGGTGACCCGCAGCACTGCAGCTCTCCTCCTGCCATGATGCCGATACGGTCACCCAGTAGGTCGGCCTCGTCCATAAAGTGCGTGGTGAGCAGAATGGTGCGACCGCGTTTCTCCCCTTGCAGAAGGTCCCAGGTGGCCCGTCGAGCTGATGGGTCCATACCTGACGTGGGCTCATCTAACATTACAACCTGGAGATGGATAGAGTTAGGACGAGATAAGACGCGGTTAACGAGGCGGAGAGATAGGACAAAAGGATCGAGGGTGAATAATGCTTGTGAAATTCTTTACCTTGGAGTCTCCTATGAGGGCAATGCCAATAGAGAGTTTTCTCTTCATGCCACCGGAGAGGGTCTTGGAGCGAGCCTGCCGCTTGTCCTCAAGGTTCAGGATACGGATGATTCTGTCCACCTCATCTGGAATCTTGTCTTTGGAGTAGCCTTTCAACTGGATATGAGTATAAGTAGATTAAACTGCTAGCATCTATTTCACATCAATGTCAATATTAAATCTGCAATAAAGTGTCTGCACCTATCCTGCTTTTAAAATGGAGAAGTTTAGTGTTTAGAGGAACTGGGAAAGTACAATAAGCTGGAAGAACATGACACTCAGATCATAAAATGCTTTTGTGGAAGGACACCGAGAACGAAAGAAAAAGACTGATCATAATAACACTAACATGGACAAATAAATGCTAAACTAAAGCTCCATTTCCTGGTAAAGACTGCTGCAACTAACAATAGTTAAGGAAATATATTATAGTAACTAGAAAAAGTGTTTTGTGATGTGTTGTATGCATTTTCTTGTTGTGTTTTGTGTATTTTAAATGCCAGTTGTTGTCCATGCTATATATGTACTTGTCCCCATTAAAAAACATAAAATAAATGTATAATATAGAAACAATGTGACCAGCACACAATACATGATGTTAAATAGACAGATTAGCTGAAGAGAATGCACAGTATTCTTATGTATTGCAGGTGAGCATAATTGTGAGAGTACCTGTGCGTAGAAGAGCAGGTGCTCTCTGACTGTAAGGTTATCAAACAGTACGTCATGCTGTGGACAGAGTCCCAGACTGCGGCGGATCAGAGCCATGTCCTGACAGATGTCATAACCATTGATATAGGCCCTGCCACTAGTGGGAGGGAAAAGACCTGCAAGCACAAGCATACAGGCAGGTGGGTTAATATCATTTAGGTGGTATATGTTTGATTGTGTGTCTGAGTATTGCTTGCTCTGTGTCCCGCTCACCTGTCAGCATGGACAGCGTTGTGGTCTTCCCAGCACCATTGTGTCCTAGAAGCACTGTGATCTGTCCTTCAAACATGTTCAGAGTAAGATCCCGCACTGCTTTGCGTGTCTTGTGGCCAACTTTGAATTCCTGTAGATGGGATATACCGAAAATATTTGTATGCACTACCTTAGGAATTAAGGTACTGGGGCAAAAAACCTTGCAATGTATTCACCATCCCGAATACGGTCGTCGATTTTTTAATGATTGCCTATACCACCTGCACCAATTTAGAGTGAGGGGGCATGCTGATGCTCTACGTCACAGTGTCCATTTTGGTGCTCACCTTAACAAGGTGTTTAATCTTGATCCCAGAGACTAGTCCAGCAGGTTCCTCCTCAATAAACTCTCCTTTCAGAGCCTTTTCTGCATCCTCCTCTTCCTCCTTCTCATTCACTAAAGCCATGCGAGGGCTGCTGCACCAGTATGAAGGCTGCAGACATGGAGATTGAGAGTAAGTGTGGGATAGACAGAGTTAAGATGAGCCAGATGAAAATGGACTTCATTAAAAAAAAAAACCTGTGTAAAATAGCGCTTTTTAATTTCAGTACTCATTTCCAATCTATCTCCATCCTTCATTTTACATACTGCATATTTCTTACAGCTTTTATCAATTAAGTTATTTCATTGCAGGATGCAACAAGAGGGGCAGAGGAACACAATCATTCATAAAAACACAAGAAAGAGAGAATGGACCGACATTAACATTGTTCATGTACACTCGACATTGGTGGGGATTGTTTCAAGACCAAACCGCCCTCTGGTGCACTTCCTAAGAACACGAGTCAAACCTCCACTCTACGCTGTAGAAAAAGTGTCTCACACCCACACACACACAATGGACATAAAGTAAAGTGCGTCAACGTCTAATCCACACCCTGCTGGCTGTCGCTTGAATTCCTGACTACTGGGAAATGGGCTAGCATGTTTATTTTTGTGTGTGTGTAAACGCACTGATATTTCATTATCGTCCATAGTTGTTGTGAAGATAAACCTTATTTGTGTTGGCTGGCCAGACTCCGACATTTCCTGTTATTCTAACTAGCTGAACTCAAAGACTTCCTCTGGCCGATATGTAGTGACCTTTCATTTTCAATCCCCTCCGTTGTCACTGTATCAGAGCCACTTTGCAGGAATTTCTTTCATCTAAGACCATTTTCTCTTACAGGAGAACTCAAACTTGACCTTGCAACTATCCAGCGGTGTGCAAATATTACCCATTTTGCATAATCATGCTGTAAACTACAATGTGAAAGCCTTGTCAGACATCAGTAGTGGCAGGTCCAAACTTGGTGAGGGCCTTGGAACATACACAACTGACAGTGCTCACAGGTGTCAAGCTGGTGAGGGCAAAACAGTGCACTGGTAAAATGAAGGATCATATAAGTACTTGGGTGTGAATGAGTGAAGCGCCTTGCTCACATGTCTGCCTCTTCATAAATCATTGTCTCTACTGTATTTGTATCTATTAACTTAAAAAAAATCTATGCTAGTGTTTGCTATTGCCACATACTTGTATGCTGTAGAAAATATCGTTGGGAGGCCCAAAAAGTAATCAGCTTTTCAACTACATTTGTGCTTATAACTTGTAAAATGTGTGCATATTTCTAGTTTATACAACCTCACAAGTTAAACAGGTGTATCAAAACAATATTAAAATTCAGTAAATATGGAGATGTTAAAAGTATCACTTTGACAATGTGACTATAATAACTAACCAGATGATTTGGCGATATTTTGTTACAGCTTTAACACTGGTACTTCTTTCCAAGTTTAATTTATTAAATGACGCAAGTGGAGACTAAAACCACTGTAGGAAGGACAAAGTGCTGCAATGCAACTATAGTTAAATGGTTAAGTGCTTGCAATTATCCCAGAAGATCCATGTCTCTTAGATCCCAGTGTATCTGTATTTGGTGGTCCTCGAGGTGAGTGTACATGCACATGTGAGCAGATCAGTGTGCAGCATACCAGTGCTGAAGAAGTAGGATGGTAGAGGCACTCCGTACTCCCAGGAAAACTGCCTCCATGTACCCAGGCCACCCAGCCGTAAAGCACAGAGTCAAACAGCAGCAGGCCAGAACCTGGGCCAGGAGAGTGTCATCACCGTCACGGAGTCAAACAAGTTACACTGCTGTATTCACCTGGGAAATGGACCATTAACCTAAAACATACTGGGTTGCAGTTTAACATAATTTACTTTGAACAACACATCACGTCTCACCTTTGCCTTCAAACTCCTATGAGCTGAGCACCCATAGCGCACGTTGGAGATAAGACGGGCTGACACCTTCTAGGCATGGCTCAATGAAATTACCGTGGCGTGGCCACAGGAACGATAAGACGGTCAGCTCATGAAATAAAATGACACTTCTGCCCATTAGATAAGATATAAAGAAAATTTTAGAGTTAAACAGGATGCTGAACAATAGACTCATGCCAAAAATAGGTAAAAACATTATATAATGAACATTTAGACCTGAACAATAATAGAATTTATATGAAACTACTTTTCTGTAAACTCCTGTTTACAGAGGGCTGGTGCTGTTTAGATGAAGCTACAGAGGGATACTAGTGATTCTAGGAAAAGAAATGGCGGCTTCTGAATGAGGAGAATGAAAAGACTTTTTCAAGTGCTATTTTGTATTCAACAACGTGAACCTCTAGTATTTGTCTCTTAAATCATTATTATCTATACCTAAAAGGCATCAAAGTGGGTACTAGGCCTTCTACTAAAGATAACAGGAAAAAATAGTCCTCTTTGACCTGGCCAAGCAGGGGCTGAAGGATCACTTTCTGTGGTTTGGCCTGTTTCTCTTTCCTCTGCCATCATTTTGAAAACATGAACTGGTTTGACTGATAATATAATCCGGCATCACTGTAGCACTGCGCGGTGCAGATATGATGTGCTGCGACACTGCTCAGTGTGCAGTGTCACTAATGATACCGTTTCTTTAACTATTTGGTTCCCCATTGTGGCAGCACTATTTATTGTTTGTTATCAATGGCGGACAATTCTGGCATTAAAGACAGTTTGGGCTAAAGACAGCTGGACAAAGACAGAAAAAGACGGAGGGCTGATTTCGTGTAAACTCATTGTCAGTGCAATGAAACTGTCTGGGCAGTGAACATTACAATAATCTGGAGCAAAATACAGTAAGTTTAATGGAGAATAACCTCATTGTAATCCTTCAGTGCTATATGGTTCAGTTTTGTGATCTGCTGGGGCTGTGCTGGATCAGGCTGAAATAGGAGGGACATGAGATGTGATCTTCAGTGGGGTGTTCAGGCTGAGCTGATACTCGCGCCTTCCGGGTTGCTGATCGCGTACGCTGCCCAGCCTGCCGTCATCTTGGTTTTCGGTCTTCGTTCAAGGAAGCAAACAACCCTGTTCATCGAAGCGGAACAATTCGCGGCGCGTACGGTACAAACCAGCCGGCTAAAAAACATAATATCATCAAAGACTGGACACAGTTAATCAGTGGTGGCTGGTGAAGATAAAGGTCTGCAGTCTTTTCTCAAACCACTACGGATAAGCTGTATAGATAATGGATGGATGGATTTTTTTATTCCACTTATCAAGCATGCATGAAGGTATTCTGAGTTGTGCAAAGCACAGCAGTGTTAAAACACTAGTCTCAGGGTTAAATCTGGGTCAGTCTCGTCTCAATTACACGGAAACGCAAAGAGGGCACAAACATGCCCTCAACAAATTGCTCTTGACTTCAGTTGCTTTTCCTGAATACTGCTGAATTTACCGGCTAGTAGTACAACTAGTAACTCTAGAGAACAGAATTATGAATCAATGTGATGCTGGTCTTTTGCAAATTTACTGTCACAGTGACAACTGCCGGATCTGGCATCTACATGTGTATACAGTGTCTATCGGTGGTTTCGATGAGGGGATACTTGAGCTCACCTGATAGTGAGGGGAGAGTCAAGTTTGAGAACCAGTAGTTCAACTGAAAATAATAACTGTCTGGTTACAGCTCTTCAAGTCTGAGGTTAAATTTTCAGACTCTCTTTAAGGTTTTGTGACTAGGTTAACTGACAATGAAAAGATGTTAGTTGGAGCCCTTGTTGAGATCATATTACTGATGATGTCAACAAAAGAAGTCTTGGCAACAACAAAAATTAGAGATTACACAACAGAGGGAATCTCATTTCACAATACACCATGAGAAACATAAACAAACCATTTCAACCTACTATTCTTTAAAAAAACAATTTAAAAACCCCACAGATGTGTGTTGCCTTATCAGTTCTACTGCTTGAGTAATTATTTCATTGTTTAAATATGTTTAACTATGACATTTGAAACGTCACAGGCCTGTTTTAATTATTGTCATCTGTTCTAGAGTAGTCCTTCTTTTAGTTAGAACAGTAAGGACACATTTTGGTGCCTTCCGTATGTGTATAACATACTAACACTAGGCCTTGATCCCCCTCCACCTTTCCCTGTGAATGCTGACACCAGCTAAATTATTCATTAATGGCTGAGCTGGGATCTCACATAGCTGTGTACAGGACAACCTGCAGTCACACAGATCTGTCTTCCTGCAGCTTCGTATCCCTCTTCAGCCTCACACTGCTGCTATAGGTCCATCTTTCTAATTGTCTGACAATGTGTAAACAAATACATAAACAGCCTGTTTGCAAACCTGTCACTCAGACCACCTGCATATTAATCTGGAGGGAAGGTAGGTGTGATTCTGTTGATTAGAAAGAGATGGAGTGTAGGTGTCCTGACGGAGGAGAGGAGCACACTACGGTTATTATTTCCCTATCTAAACTCCCAGGTGATAGAGTCTGACGTGAGAGAAGGGTGTGGTCTATTTGCTCTCCTGATGGTTGTTTCTAGGGGAACTAGTATTCCCAGGTCTGCCCTGAATTACAAGTGATGTCAAGGCTGCGGTATTTGTTTAACTGGTTATAATGGTGGTGCTAACAGCTCCAGTTGGGTATGCAAACCTTAGGCTTTACTGCAACAGAATCGATGATTTTTAGAGCAACAATTCCACATTGTATATTTTACTATAGTTTTTCAGTGTTTGTAGAATATGATATGACAATTCCATTCACTAATATCCAGCAGACTTTTTTCTCGTTAAATTGACATTAAACTTGATTAAAGTGAGATTGGTGGTATAAAATATTTATTAACAGAAGCACACCATTGCCTTCCAAGAGTCAGTATTGTGACACTTTACAAATAAGTATTATGTTAGAATTCAGTTGGAAAATTATTTGAGTTTTAGGGAGTAATAGCAGCACTGAATAGCAAACATGCTGTTTACAAGTGTTAAATGTAGAGAATGGTCATATTAAATGAATAGTTTGAATTTTTAGAGTTAGCAAAGTTAGAGCATTAAGACCGAAATCATGGGGAGACAGCCCCTTTCTACATTTCTGTTCTGAACAGATTAAAGAAACAAGACATGACATGTTTATTTGTGAGCTTAAGTTGTGCTGTTTGTTACGCTTCAGATGAAGCCAGGCTAGCTGTCGCCCAGTTTCCAGTCTTTATGCTAGGCTGAGCTAACAGACACAGGTATAAAAGTGGTGTTGACCTGCTCACCTAACTTTGAGCAAAAAAGCATATTTCCTAAAATGTCAAACTATTGCTTTAACAAAACATACTGTGAAAAGCTTGACAGTTAATGGAAAATTCCTAAGTATGATACTGACAAACTGCCATTGCCTAATCTGTGGTGCCAGTCTGTGTTAGCTGTTGACTGGCTGGATGGCATATAACAATTACTTTATGTAATAGATGCCCTGCTTTTCAGATTTGCATGTGGACTGAAATTCTTTTTTCAGCACACTAACTATTGTACTGAACCTGCCAACCATTTCCTGCCTAATTATCACCCACCTGAGGAGATGAACAGGCTGCCTCGCACATCCTCCGCCACCTGGCGCACCACACTGGAGTTACCGGGCACATAGGCCAGCTGTAAGTGTTGCAAGAACCTCTTGGGTAGCGTGTCGACAGCGTAGCTCTCATAGATAGTGGCATTGGGGTAGTCCTTAAAAGGCACCTTCTGACGCAGCACGATGAGGATGCCAGAGAAGAGCAGGGGCAGGAGTATCTCCACCAGAGTTACCAGGATTTGACGTTTCTGGAAGGCACAAAATAAAGAGATTATCAGTCTTTTTGATGGGGATGTGTAATACCAGATTAAAATTGGAATTTAGGTTTTGAGGGGATGTAAGGAAAATCTTTTTATGTATTTTATATTTTGAAATGAAAATTAATTAGTGCCTCCAAAATTCAGCCGCATGTGAACCATGTAGAATAAAATCACTTTTGTCTCATCTGAAATACACAACTAAGAGGACTGCAGAATAAACACAGCCCCATTTCAAACACATTAATATGCATTGAAAGTGCTAACTACGAATAATTTTTAGTCAAGATGGGATCTGGGCATCTATTTATTTTTTCACACTCAACAGAATAGAAACTAGATGATTTTGCAGACAGTTGAAATAAGGCATAATTTATGTGACAGCTTCTTCCTGTTGATTGATTGGGGCACAAAGTGACTTGGACAGTTCCAGGGCATTACACAGTCAATCTCAGAGGGGCGCCAATATCAGACCTTCCCCTTTCAGCACTAAATTAAAGTTTGAGGAATAAATAAAAGAATAGACATGTTTCCTGCACATTTATAGTTTTTAAAAAAAGTGTTTTCATTCATAAATAAATGTAATATAATGACCACATTTTAACAATACTGTCAGTCTAGTTTACTTTCACCAGATATTATCTGATTTAGTGTTATTAGATTCATGCTTTATGTTATGTAGTTGAAGTAGTTCACGTTTTTGTAAAGCTGGTCCATTTAAGAACTTTTCTTAAAAAAACATGGTAACCTTTTGTGAATACAAGACTTGAAGGAGGAACAAAATAACACTGGGGTAATTTTCTCAAGGACTACCAGACGGTATCTAATTTAGCCTTGAAATCATTAACCTCATTGATTTACTGGGCTTGACTGCTCTTATTGAGGAAATAGATTCTTGCATGAACTCCTGTAAAAAGGCTCTTATCTTGGGCATGGGTAATATTTTTCTTAATTCAGACAGATTAGTTCACACTCTCTTTTGCTCATGTTAGGCTTAATGCAGATGTAGGACAAAGAACAAGCTAATGATACCGCTCATATGTACAGCACCTGATTTGCAAAGAGCTAAAATCTAATCAGCTATCAAAATCTGCTGTAGCTGAGCTGGAAATATGTCATATGACAAGTTTTCTAAATGTGGCAGTACACCACCAGCACCCGGGAATATAAGGTCTTTACTAATCTTTGCTTTTATAACGTGCTTCTACAAGCCCAAACTACCAAAATTTCCCTGTGAAGAAAAAATGTGACAATTCATTCCATTTTTTATACAGATTGTGTGATTTCTGTGTGTCTATGTCCTGTAGCGAAGATGGACAAGCAACATCAAGATGCACAGTATTTTTTCCTGCCCTGGTCCTAATGGAGTCTATGTAGTCTCTAGATAACCACAACTGGAGCAGCAGTGGGTGGATAAAGAGTGGTGGTGCAACAACCTCAAACCAGCATGCTATGCAGCAGATAGACAATCCCATTTCTGAATAGTTGGAGCATTGCAAAACCATCAACTGCTATGCAAGCAGCCATTCAGAGCAATACACAGCCAGAAATGTGCCAATACTCTATGCAAGTGGAAATCAGGGAATGTTTAGCATAAGAATTCTTTCCAATCTTCTGTAAACTGAGGATATAACCTGAGTCTGATGATATTATGTTCCAGGAATTATACAGTTGTGCAAGCCTCGAGTAATCTGCCACCATGAGAGACACCCAGTCTCCCTTGGAGATTTTGATCAGGTGTGTGTAACCTGCCCAACATGTTAGCCAACAAATGAAAAGGTAAACATACAGTGAATCTATAGTTAGATTACATCTGATTGTAATGATACTTGTCTCATGATCAAGTCTCATGACATATGTCACAACAATAAAAACAATTAGAGCAAGAGAATAACTCAAGGTACAAATAAAGATTTCCCCAAACATAACCATTTAAGGCTGGGAAAAGCATGTGATAATTACCTATGTGTTGATCTAGCTAGAGCCTGTGACACAACACGACACAGGCACACCAGTTTCCAAGTAGCTGGGCAACATCATAAAGTTGTGGGAAACAAAATGTTAGTCAGTTTACTGTATTTATGATGCCACATGAGGTAATAACTTATTAAATACTGTCATGAGGGACTCTGCTATGTAAACACAGCTATGTCTGACAATTCACAGTTACAAACAGTGTCACCACCTAATAAAGACACATACAAGCAGGGTGTACGTCCACCTTCTTCAAACTCACCTGCTGAAGATAGTTTTTCCACACCAGTAGTCCAAATTGTCTCATGATAGCCATTTTGATCAGTAAACAGGGCACAGTCCAGTCAGCTTTCTACAGTGGCTGGAGACAGACAAAGAGTGACATTTGTAGTTTCTGGTAAACCCCCTAATATGATATGTGATCATTTATAAAAGTTTCCTTGATGCTAGACCAACTGTTCTGATGAGGTTTCTGATCTCAGTTTCTATTTTACAAGAACTCAAGAAAACAAAAAAAGAGAAGTGAAATTGAGCAATCGGCAGTATCACAATTAGAGTCATGTTTTTGTTATCTTCATGAACTGTACACAACAAAATTGAATAGAGAAATTATGACAATAAAAAAAATTACATGACATGGATATGGGAAAGGTCTAACAGCTACTACAAACATGAAGAGGTAACATCAGCCTGGGATGAGTTCAGCTAGAGAAAAGAAAACAAAATGCAAATGAGCTGAAAGATTTAAAAAACAGGCAGTTGACATCCACATGCTGAACCAGTCGGACAAGCAAAAGGGGATTATCTTTTCGTTCGAAACATGGCTATATGATACTCACAGACACAAACACATACCTCTTTATGGCTGATCAAACAGGTATCAAACACACATGCCGACAGAATATGAACTTTTGAATATTGATAGTCGCATTGATACAGAGCACAGAGGGCGATCAATAAATGTGAACTGTTAAAAGCTACAGCAACCAGATTTACCTCACTAGAGCCTCGTCGCACACAAAGTTTTTCCTCAAAGGAATCCTATTTCACAGCACAGCACATGAGTTCATAAATGTAACAAAACTGGTCATGTTGGGTATGTTTGAATTACACACTAGCGCCATTCATCTCTAAGTGGCTACATCCCTTTCATATATCGGGGTCATTTTATATATTAACTCTATAATTGAATTTAGAAGAACATGTGATGCATATATAAAGCGACCACTTCTCTATTAGTGTGTTCTAGCAGACAATAAGCAATAAAAATGTCTTTATAGACGTGAATGTTTTCCTTATTAGCTGGAATCCGCCTTTCTCTTCTCTAATTGGTCCAACGCAGCCTTCTGGCCCTCCTGATTGGACAACAGACCTGCTCGTCAATCCCTATGGATTCTGGTGAATGCTAATAATGGAGCTGGGGGACAAAGCTAGATATTTTAGAAATATAACGTGCTGACTCACACACTAATCTTCAAATGTCAAATGTTCAAATGTGACCGAGTAGTGTTTTATCACATAACTATGTCACATTACCTTATAAAAGCTGGTTTCGGCACATGAACTTCACAAGCTGTGGTCAATTTTTTCCTGTCGAGGTGAAAACAGTTCCTCCTTTTTTGTCTTAAACCGATAACAAAAGCATCACTGCGATGCTTCTTCCTTCACCGACACCACCGAGGCTCGGCTGGGCATTCAGTCAAGCTGATGACGTCTGCAGTCCGGTCCAGGTTTTTCCCTTCCAGTCCAGTTTGGTGCCTGCTAGCAAGATGACATTGCACCAGCTGCGGGATAAGCCCGTGAATTCATCGCAAAATGTAGGGACAACCGTCAACAAAACACCTCACGTGACCTCGTGGAAGTCTCACGTGATCTCAACAGCTGGGCTTTATGTCTACATCTACATGAAAACTACAGTATATATTACATTATTTATCTACCGTGGCTCATACTTATGTATTATTTTAGCATATTTATCTATTACCACAATTCTCTACACTTTATTCATATAAAAATGGTCAAAATCAATGCAGGAAAGGCCGAGATATCTTAACTTTAGTCTCAATTATCAAGCTTCAAATAAGCTGGATCCAACAGTTATCATAGTGCAACTCAACAGTGCAGTGGTAGAAGTACTGGAAATACAATCTTCTGTTTCAGAAGTGTAAAGAAACATTGCACTCCTGACTCTAATTTATTTGACAGCCTCAGTTCCTAGTTACCTTACAAATTATGATTTTACATACAAAACATATGAATTGTCATATGACAAAATAGGATGTTTTGTTAAAGCCCTACCCAAAATTACATACAAGTGGAGCTGAAACCAGTAGTTGATAAATCTATTTGTCAATTGTATTGTATGTGAATGAATGTGAGGATTTGCAGCACATTATTAAAATAATTACAAAACTATTGTTTGGCGAAACGAGACATTTGAAGGTTCAGGTTCTGGGTAACTGTGATGTTGATTTCTCAGTATTTTCAAGATCAATCAAGAAAATAATCAGCATATTATCCATAATGGAAATAATCATATTGCAGCCCAATATTAAATATTTAACTGATAAAATGCTGTGTACACCTTAACTTATCAGTAATAACAATCTATGAGCACATTTTTCCTGATTTTTCTTACATAATTTTACTTACTAACGTAAGCATGACTTTAACTTATGATGGAGTATTTTTTTTTATTGTGGTATTCCTACTTTTAAATTCTGGTGGAAAAATACTGAATCCTGGTTTTAAAAGGTCTAAATGCTGTTTTTAAAGCCCTTTCCTGGCAGAGGGCTTTAAAACAGCATTTAGACCTTCCTGGTAGAACTGTATAATCTGGTAATTATAGGGAAAAGAGATAAGGTTCTGGGGCAGTTGGTTAGAAATGAGTTGTTGAGGTTATAAGCAGCTGTTGCATTTAAATTAGTATCTAAAATCCTCATTTAGCTCTGCTAAATAGTGCCACCTGGTTTTGATGAGCCCTTGAACACAACTTAAACTCAGCATTCTCGGTCTCCAAGGCCAAGTACAAACACACTATGAGCTTTCAGCTAGCCAATTTATTTTCTCAAGAAACATGCTTTTTATGTTGCTTATGATTCTTCATTAAGTCCAAGAGAAACAACGTGGTTGGGAAAAGAATAATAAAGCACACTGCAATATGCTCATGAGATCCTTATCACCAAACTCAGACTTGCTAAAAAGTATGTGTGGTAGCAAAGGAATGAAAAATGGGAGAAACTTGCATGATGGCTTGTTTTATTTGAACTCAGTACAAAAATTACATATTCACATCACAGGTCTAAGGAGGAAACACTGTACTGTAGAAAAGTTTCACAAAGAAAACAGCCTTTTTGGAATGAAGCAAAAACAATTTCAAGTAATAGTGGCATGTTTTTTTCCATTTATACATATAGTACTATGTACACTTATAAAACACAGGCAATAACCAGTCTGCAGTAACAGTTAAAAATGTATTTACAGTCAGTCACAATCACTTAGGCAATGTGTACTCGGTGTCCTGAATGAGGCATACAGTACGTTCAAAACCCCATCAAGTAATAATTTTCCTTTAGTGTGTGAACTTCCATTTCTCTCCAAGGAGGCAAAACAAATCCTTTCAAAAATACTTTAGTATTGATTGTTCAAGCATAAAAATGGTTATGTTTCATTCAATTGCGCTCCTTCTATGATGATAAAAGTGCTTCACCTATTCAGATGGGAGGAAAAGTGGGTAAAGTACAACTTATCAGCATGTTAAATTCAATGTTGCATTGGATGCCTCATTACATCTGAGCTGAAGAGTTAATGAGTGTGCAGCACCAAAGCTGAGGTTTGTACAGTATTCATCCAGCTGGAGATTCTTGGCTAGTCCCATTCCAGCACACCTTACTGAACATATAGTGTGTTTATATCTCAACAGTTAACATTGTAACTGTTCTGTCTGGTGTTCCTGATGGGCTTAGTGTGCTTTAGGTATTTTAAGGAATATTGATCAAACTTATTTATCAACAGCACAACCGGTGTATATGTACAAGACTACAGAAGATACAGACTACTTAAAGACTCATTTCACAGCTCTGTTTCTTTTTGAAGTAGATGCCCCTGAAAACACAAATGACACCACCACAGTACCTTTGGCAAACACATGTAGAACGTAGGACAAAAGTGAACATGAATTCATACGATCCTATTTTTAGGCTTCAGATACAGATGTTTTCATCAACTATGACGCTGACAGAGGCGTCACCCATTGATGACATTCACGAAATACAATACAGACTCCTGTAAAGACAGTGCATATCAGAGACTATGATAACTAAAACAATCACAATAACACGGCAGCTATGTTTTTCCAAATATGATCTTAACAATGAACACCTTTTCTCCCAAAACAAGTCCATGAGGTTCCTGTAAAACTATCTAACATGATCTGAGATAGGTTGTTGTAGAAGGCTGTAAAACAACAAAAATGGCAATCATTCTACCAGGGTCCTGAGGAAAGTCAAGTTATGTTCCAGTGGTTTGAGAGCTGACTGTGAGTCTAGGTTCATGGGAGGTATTTTATTGCGCCATGCCTGTAAACGCATATTTGAAATGTCATGTAATAGAAAGGCAAGTTTCTAGGTAATTTCTATATTTATTTTCCCTTCCCTTTGTAGTAAACCTCCAAAGTTTGTTGATCTTGTGGCAATTGATGGACCAGTGCAGACTGGCAGGGGTGAGGAACAGCATTGAGAACTAAAGGAAAGTGCTGGAGGATAGTGACTGAGCAAGTGGTCTGTGAACAGCCTGGGGCCATTTAAATAACCAGTCTATAGGCTCAGAAACCCCATGTTGGTAGAATACTTGTCCTCTTCCCCGTCCTCATCTTCCTCTCTTTCCACCTCCCCTCCGCTATGAGCCGCCGAGTTCTTCCTCTTCACTTGTTTGCTGGAGGTGCCTCGAGGCCTCTGCATTGGCACCAAAAGGCGGAAGCCTGGCTGAGCATTAGCAGAAGAGGCACCCAACGAAGTGGTAAAGGTCTTGAATGTGCAAGGCATGAGGGAGGAGGAGGAGCATGTGGATGAGGGGCTAACACTCTGGACGGAGGAGTATCCTGAACTGTGAAGGTCTGCAAAGAAGGAAACAGCCTCCTGACCTTGGCAACCCTCGTTCGCCTCCCTTTCTGCTTCACAGAAGCTGTCTTCGTCACTGGACAGGGCTCTGCAGTACTCTAGGCTTCTGTCTGCGTCAGTCAGCGGCTGCAGTGTGACGGATATCATTGAAGCTATTGAAAGATAAGATGTTTAGAATGAGTCATTTTGATCAAAATTTATACAAACAGCCATAGTCATCCATCCACATTTGTCCGTGACAATGCCTGCGTAATATTACGGCCTAAATTTATATGCTGGTTTACTACGCTGGACACTGCAACTGCTGAGTCATCTCACATAATGTCCTACTGGAAGACTGACTCATGCATTATTCTCCTCTTTGTATGGATTAGTTCATTTATATGCTTTACTGAAAAAAAAAAAAAAAAAAAGACCCATGAGACTTTGCTAGTAATCACACTGGAATAAATGTGCTCAGCCACTTTCTCCATCTCTTCACCAACACTCACAATCACCATCTTTCTCTCCCTCGCTCTCTTCCTCCTGGTCGCCCTCATAACCCGAACAGGAAGTATCCAAGCTCCAGTCCAGGATGTCGCCCAGCAGCGTTTCCTCCTGATTGGACAGCTCTGCCGTGGGCGTGGCCACAAAGCTGCCTCTGTGGGCCTGCATGCTGTCGTCACGTCTCCTTGGGAGAAAGTGGACAAGCAGTGGGTTACAGTGAGTCACTGGAGCATCTCGCAGATGGCACAAACAAACACCTTCTGGACAAGACAGTTCACAAGCCCGTTGTCACGGAGCACAGGAGACTGAGCAAGGATAAGAACTGCTAAATGAACAAGAAGAGAAGTAGGGGACAGAGGTCACTTTGCTGTTAGTTAGTGAGTTGTTTCTCATAGCTTAATTCTTTGCATGTCTTTCAAGTCCACAGATGCATTAATACTAATGTGTTGCAAAGCTGGGAGCTATATAATAAAATTATGATATGAGATAATTTTGGTTATGGTAATACTGTCATGTTGTCATGTATAATAGCTTTCAGTGTCATTTTCTGGTCTTACATGCTGTAATACAGTCAATGGATACATTATTCTCTTATCATTTGATACACATCAGTACAATCAAATACAACCCAGTATGTTAGCCCTTATTGCAAAAGAATATGCAAACTCAGATAAATAAAATGGCTAAATTAATGAATGAACATATTGATTAAAACTGTATAATAGCAACAGGTATTCAATGGCCAAATGACATTGGAAAGCCATAAAACTATATAATTTACATATGCATATATTTAATAGCATTCATAAAATGTTCTAGAAGCCAGCAAGTTGTGCTGTGTTGTGTTCCTAACTGTCCACAACTGCATATTCCTTTGCATCAACATTTGGTTTATGTTTAAATGTCTTTCAAAGCCATTTAATGTTTTTTTAATACCACACAACCCTAATGTGTTGTAATGGCAAACCTGTGTGTCAGTAACTGGCTTACCTCTTGTTAGTGCTGGATGGAGAGGCAAGGAAGGTGTGGATATCTGTTGGTTGACCAGTGGGGCTGGGAGGCTCCATCTGAGGCTCCACTTCAGGAATCTCCAAGATCTGACAGAGTTCTTTGAAATCCATCACCTTATGGAGACAATGAATTAAAATAAATGGCCAGTTAGATTCACATAACCAGCCTGAGACTTGCTGTGCTACAATATATAAATGTTCTCCTAATAGAGAAATGACCTTTCATTGGCCTGCAATTGGGGTTTAAAAAAAAAAAAAAAAAAGAGTAAAGTAATAGTAATATAATAAAGTACCTTTTCTTTGCTGATGTGCTGGTAGGACTCATCTTCAAACCGTTGCTTAACTCCAGTCAGAGACACGTGCCTGTAATCTTTGGGAACATCTTGACTGAAACTGGAGAGACAAAGAGAGGGAGGAGGGGGGGGGGCAGGAAAAATGACTGAGTTTGATCCACTTTGCTTGCTGAGTCTGTATAATCAACTCTTGAGGACAAATCTCGTTACTTGTCCATTTGAGAATTACAGTTTGTCGATACGATGCTCACCTATCAAAGTGACTCACCCTGAGGCACGTTTCTGTGACTCAGTTTGTGATTCACAGATGGTTATGTACACACACACACACACAGCCCAAATGCCTTCTACTGTCTTTTATGACTCTGCTGCTCTCTGGGCTTCATGTTTGCTTTAAATCCTTGATGGCCGTCCATTTTCTTGGTCACCAGACGTTATAAACAATCTTATATCTAATCAATGTGGTTACATGAGCATGCTGAAAACAGCCAGACACATCACCAATCAATTCTTGTTATCTCTTTTCATGGAGGAAAGCACAGGGAAGCAGCCATGTATGAGCCATGGTAGAGTCACATATCAGAAAATTACAATGTGTACAATGTTTTCAGTGGCATTTTCTGTGGCTTAAGAGTAAATATACATTTTTATGTTCCCCTTCCCAGAATACAGGTTTTAACAAAGTGCAGTACAGTAAGGTAATGAAACTGAAACTAGTAATCAACACTTCTTAAACAAGTCTGTGAGTATTTGTTTCTGTTCATATTGCTGCCACAGTAGAATCTGTAGATTATAATAGACAGCTGATGTTATTACCAGACCAAGCATAAATAATGCCAAACGCGAGGCTCATAACATGACTTCTGAAAATTGCAACACCAAGATTGAGAAAGGCTTAAGTAATGTGATTACAGTAAAAAAAAAAAGAAAGAAACATGCCAACAAAGACTGATCATCATGTGACCCCTCTGATTCACTAAGTTGGGCATGAGGAACAAAAATAATTTTCTGTACCACATAATGTGTTTACATTTTGAGGCATAAATCTAAATTTTACCCTTATTAATTCTACCTCTTCAGGCCCTTAACAAATATTCAAATCAAATAAAAATACTTGGGGCACTCAGCTCTTGAAATGAGTAGCATTTGATGAGGGGTTATGTGTTGACTCGTGTATATTTGTAAAAAGGTCAATAATCCCCCTGTGTACAAAGGCATGTTTGGTCTAATGCCGTTTTGGAGAAAATGCACATATTTTCTGTGTGCTTAACACTTGTAAGCCTTTAGAAAGTGAACAAATATGCAATCTGGATAATGCTATGGTATAGCGGCAACTGTACTGCCAATGAGAAATGGGGCGGAGATATAGAAGGTTCCATTCGGAGCCTATTTTATCTCTAATCCAGGCTAATCAAATGCATAGCTACAGGGCAGATGCCAAACAACGGCACCTTTTCAAAGGATGAAAATTAAAAACCTAATTCTTGGACTGATTAAAATGGAAACTAGGAGACTAGTCTTTGCTGAGGTCACGGTGGATGAAGTATGTTTTAAGATAACATTTCCAAGGTCATGATAACACCAATATAATTTTCGTTATAACTGATCTCATCACAGCTGATCTCTTCACTTGAAGAGAATTAATGAAGAAGAAAAGACTGAGTGCTCCATCTGTGTATATCCAGAGAAGTGCCCCTGTGTCTGAATGTCTTGACCTGACAGACTGGCTGAAGGGAAGGAGGAAGATGAAAGAAATTGCTTGGCTACCGACCCAGTCAAAACACACAATGTGAGGAACCTACCACTTGACATAAAGCAGCACAGAAAGGGAGACAAGGTCTTGCTTGGAGAAGCCTGTGTAGTCAGCTAACTGGCTGGGCCAGAGGGGAGCTGCAGAGATGGAGACAGACATAAGTCAAAGTGAAAGTAAACTTTATACTCAACTTAAGTTGTAAATTCTATTTGTTTGAAAAGATTATTTGCATTACACGTCAGTGCTAAAAGGGTGATCTTTTCAAACGGACGTGCCGTACATGCGTGTGTCAGTGAGTGTTATTACCATAGTGATGTAGTGCTCGTGTAAGCAGCAGTGCAGCACAGGCCAGTTTGGCAGGTGGTGGTGTGGTGAGAGCAGAGTAGAGCAGTGACAGCTCACAGATGTAGCTGAATAGGTGAGTGGTTCGCCTCTCTAGAGGGAGCAGAGACAGGAGCACATCTCCATAGTCCAGCAGTGTGGGGCTCTAAAAGAAAGTGCATGAAATGATTGTTTGTTTACATTTGCAAGGTTGAAATTCAGCACTTGAATTCAACAAAAGATGTTTTGGCTGGGAAATATACCTTTACACATTGCATAAGAGGGAGATTTGTTGTACTCACCCTGATCTTTCCCCCCAGCACAGAGACAACCTCTCCCATCATTCGAACCAGGTCCTCATATTTGTAGGTGTTGTCAGTGAGCCAAACAGCTTCACGTATAGTCAGGATTTCTTTACTGATGTAGCTGGAAAGAAAAGAACCAAACATGTAACACAAATACAAAAAGCAAAACATTTTAAGGTAACAAATAATTTGTGATTATCCAAAACAAAATACAAATGTGGATGATCACTTTTCCCTTCAAAACCCACCATAGAATATTTCAACCCCCCCTCCTGAGAGCCTCAAATTCCTCCAGCCTCAAAGCTGGTTTCCCTGCATAATCTCTTAATCAGTATACAACCATATTACATATTATTAAACATGGACACTTCACAGAATGCACAATCTCACCGTGTACAAACAACCATGCAGGCGATGCCCAATAACTGCAGGCGAGCCTTTGGGACAGACCGAAGAGCCAAGTAACGGTCCACACAGCCAACTGTCACATGTAGCGTCAGGCTAGAGAAGTCCTTCATGGTGGTCACCTCCACAAGCCAGTCCACCAGGATGTACCTACAGAGGCAGAGAGAGAGGGAGAGGAGCAGAAGTTGAGAATCATTGATATTTGTAAAGACTCTAGTCTAACAAAGAATACAGAAAAATTGAAATAATCTAAATATGTTTAATTACACTGATATGAGAACCAAAAAGATGTAAGTCCTTAACCCTCAAGTTATTCTAGGGAAAACACTGGTTGCAACCACCCTGCACAAGCAGACTGTATCTGATCTTAAAAAATTTTCATGATGGCCAAATCAAAGCTCAAAATCTGTCTGAAAGCTATGTGGTATGTTCCCTACCTTAAAGGGAAAAGGTTTCATTTTATTCTCTAAGAAACATTTGACTGGCACACTTGTGCTGGTGCTCTGTTTGATCTACTCTTCATAATGTCATTAAAGAAAGCTAAGATGATCAAAACAGTGAGTCATCACAATGACTCTAATAGGAACATTAAATTGTCTACAAAGATATTATTCACCAACAGACTGTAATTATGGCAGGGTTTCTGTCCCTGTCTACCTCATGGTGTCCTTGATGCCTTGTCTGAGGACTGCCTGAGAGCAGTGCCGTGATGCTGGGTTAGAGGAACTGAAGAGCTGGGCCACTAAGTCAGAGCAGGCCTTTGACTCCAAACCCAGCGGATTCCCACTGCTGCACACTTTGGCCAAGGAGAGCTGGAGAAAGAAAAAGACACAGTGTTAGATAAATATTTCAGAAAAGCTGTAAATGGCTTGACAGCTCATTGAACTGATTCACACCAAAAAGACAACAATAAGGTTGAGTGCTGCCTTAGTTTGCAGCTGTAATTACAGAGCTTGTGACTCAGATGAGTCATAGTTTTTGTGATTCTGTGGTGCAGCTTGGGCTTTAAAAGACGATGGGGAGAGAAAAAAATGTCAACAACTGTCAAGACCTCTTGACACAGCCTCATAGTACTTCAGTAAGAACATCCAACTCTGGACAAATAGAGGAGTGGGAAATGAAGAAGAGAAATGAAACAAAAACATGACAGATGAAAAGCTGTCAAAAGACAAACACTTTTGTCTTTTGTTTTATTTCAGTCAATAACCAAAAGGAAAATAAAGCTCCAGAATGACACAGAAAACCATTTCACAACTGAATATGCACAAGAACACATTAATTCAACTCCACTGCATTAATGTAGTGGCTCAAGACAATAATCTGTCTTCAGTCACACACCTGAGCTTCCCAGCATCCTTTGCCAGCATAATCCCTGAGGGTTCGGACACACTGGAGGTACCTGCCTGGATCTGCCATCTGAAATTCAAATATAACAACCCCTGTTATCTTGTGTTTGGCCTCATTTGTCAACTGACATTCTTGCAAAGGCTTTTTCTACATTCAGTAAAATATTTATTGATTAGTATGGCAATTTTAACAGTCAATTTTAGTACAAGTTTCATATACTATAGACAAATGTGGCTGTGTTTGAGCCTGAAATGAAGAAAAAGCACAGTGGTATGAATCAATAAGGCCAATGATTCCAAGAGTATTTCTGACAAGAATACAAAAAGCGAGAGTTCAGACTCACAGCTGTTTTATGACTTTGTTCCCACAACAGGTAAGAGCTCTGTAGACAGCCAGCCTGCGAAGACTCCTCGAGCATAGATATGGCATCTGAGCGTTTTTCATCCTCCTGGAAAAAGATAACAGGATTCCAGATGTGAATGACAGATCTTACATAACATAACTGACGAGATGTTTTGTTCCTGCACACCAACAATGCGGTCATTGGCTCACATTTTTCTGGTCTACGTATACATTTTTCTGTATCAAGAGTTCCATTTAAGCTGCATGAAATCATTCATCATACCATTACATAACAAAGCACACAAGAGCTTGGAGTAAAGACAATCGATAGGGAATGTAAAGCAACAGCTGCATTACATGAAGCCAGGGGAAAACAATTATCCCGTCTATGCTGCTAATGACCAGTTGAACAGCCCTCTGTGACAGCACAAAGCTCTACGCTTTGATTAGAGGCTAATAGAAACTAGGCTAACCACACCCAGACAGCCACATCCAGTCTCACTTTGATACTCACTTCAAACAGCTGCAAAACTCTGGCCAAACAGTGCAACAACGGCCCCCTCTTCTCCTATAGAGACAATAAATACATTGATGAACAATTGAAATAAGCAACATATTATTATCTTCTTCCGTATGAACACCATTCCATGTTGTAAATGTAATGTCAAAGTTTCTGTGAATGATTATTTATTTATGGCAGTTTCATGCCAATAAAAGCGATTTTAGAGATTTATTTGATGCTGTGAAAACAAATGCATTGAAACTGAAAAGGGTTTCCAGGCCGACCACTAAGAAAGAGAGTGGAAATTGCTGTTATAACGCAGATTTGGGAACACCGTGCTTATCAATTGTTGACAGAGGCTTAAAATTAATGTTTCATGAAGGTTGCTTTAAAAGAAAGCATGTTTTCCTGTCCTCCAAACTGGCAAGAGCAAAACGTACCACATTGTTGTCACACTCAGCCTTGAGACGGTCGAACACCACAGCCTTGCAGCAGCTGCCAGTGGGCGACCACGGTGGACGGATGAACACCCAGATAAAGGGATCTGCTATAGGAGAGCGCAGGCTCTCTGCCAGGCTGAAGAAGTGGGAGGCCTTACGACCACATACATCCGCTCGCCCCTCATCACTCAACAATGCTGGTGGAGAGAGAAGACACAAGTGAAGAGCTGCAATCACTTAGAGCATTCATCAAGAGGATTTTATGTCTCCTAATTTCATTTGACCTTTATTTAATATGGATTGTCTTGTAAGCTAGACGTTAGATGTATTAAAAAAGAAGAAATGGTTGAATTAGTTGCAAAGTGTTTAACTTACGTCCTTCATTGTACAAATAAGCAATGCCTAGCTTCACAGCAGCTTCAAAATTCCCTTTCTCAGCAGCTCTGAAGGAAGAGGGAGATTTCAAGTGAAAAAACACATATGAAAAGAAAGAACACATGAGTAAGTTTTTTCTTTTTTCTTTTTTTTCTTTTTGACAGAATGGACTGTACCTTTCAAATAGCCATAAGGTGTTGGGGGATGGCCATGTGTCCCTGAAACTGACCCTTGCCCATACACTGGAGTGGTTGTCAACAATGTCACGCAGCTGGGAGTGAACCTGTTACAGAGGTGAAGACAATTAGTCCTAAAACAAAAGGGGCATTTGATCCATTATATCAAGAGGTCACAAGACCCTGAGTCACAACAACTCTGGGATGGCATGGCACATACAAGGTGGCTGGTCTGTAGGAGTGTTACAGCATATACAGTATGTTTACTCACTGCTCTGACAGACAGCAGGTCCTCAGCAGAGAGGCACTGGAGCACACAGAGGAGGACCTCCTCAGGCAAAGACAGCAAAGTTAAAGTTGGAGTTCGCTTACGGACCCGCTTCCGTGCCGGAACCGAGTAGCATTTTGAACAACGGCAGTGGACTGATGAAAAGAAGAAAGAATTAAAAGTTAGACAACTCATAAATTTTTAACAAGCTGTTTCCCATTCTTTGGAGTGACTCTCATATTCAAAGCAAGAAGCAGCAGATAGGGAGGCACATCTAAGTGTACACACACACACCAAAGCATTTCACATCTTAGTGCAGGGCTGGCAAACTAATTCTCACATTAATGTCAAACAAATATTTGCAGTTAATTTAAAGCAGGCCGGTGGCCAGTTAGTATGTAGACGCTCCAAGGTGAAGGCTATGGCTCCACATTCAAAACGACTAACGTAAGTTATCTCTGGGTGGTCTAGACAAACCCTCTGTTTGAATACAAAAATGTTTAAATTCACGGGGAGGTGGCTATCTCAGGCATATAAAATTTAGAATACAATACCATATAATAAATCGTCGTAAGCATTAACAGTTATCTAACGGTGGTGAACTGAGCATCTGACTGGCTAAACTCAAACCAAGTGAGCGCCCAAATTTCCCTCCTGTGGTTCAAACACAACTAACGCTAAGTTACGACTAGGTTTCCTGAAGCTTAACATTATACTTTAGTTTCTAATTAACAGACGCCTAAAATGCCAGGATGAGACACGTTTTATATAAATACTGCCAACATTAACCAATTTGAAACTACTGTACCTAACAGGAGGAATCCATGGCTACCTCGATTAACGTTTGTGCTGCCTTAGCTAGTTACCAGTGCTAACTCTGTCAAATTGCAAGAATTAAACACAGGTATACAAACCCTCCCTTTGCACTAAGTGACCCCCATATTTCTGGTAGAGAGAGTAAGTTCATATTGACTTTTGTTACTTACCGCCCGCTTTCATTGCAAGTGATCTCTCCTGAAGTAGCGATGCCTGTAACGTTAGCTACAACACTGAGCAGCGATTTAAACGTTGCGGTTGTACCACCTACAATATTACACACATACAAACTTGCACACAATTTCACCGGATGTTAAGATATACAGTGTTACCGTATAGCTCACTACCTCTGCTGTACGGTGGTAGTTGACTAATATCTTTAACAAGTTGTTAGTTCTTGCTTGAATTCAAATTCAAGCACGCGTCCCCACTTGTTAGACCCGCCCCACAGCTACTCTAGGACCGCCCGCGCTCACCGTTTAAACTCCATGTTCAATCTGACTGGTCGAGAATGGTGACGCCCATCTACCACATAATGGTCATTTGATTGGGCAGCGTGAGAAACGGTGGCACCGATTGGTCAGATTTTATAAACTGTAAAATATCAGAAGATCATTGGACAACGTCACGCCATTTCGAAGTACGCGCTCGTCAGTGGATGCATATGATTGGTTGACCTGATTATGAAGTACATTCACAGAACCACCTATTTACTGTGGATTGTGGGAAATGTAGTTGAATAGAAAATACAGTTTAAAGGTACCATGTTTAAAGGGACAAGCACACAGTCAGATTCCACCAGATTAACTCCCGCAACAAGCAGGGAAAGTGCTTCGAATACTGCGTCCTTGTGCCACATCGATAGTTAAAAGTGATCAGTCTTGCGTCTGGCCTGAGACACACAGAGAGACGGCAAATGTTGTCTTTTGTCTGTTCATACCTAAAGAGTTTATTGGGGGGTAGAAAGTCTGAAAGGAACCAGAACTGTAGCCACAATTTCAGTACTTTATTAGTTTTGTCATGTCATGATTGTAAATTACCTCAGCAGCACCACACCCACCTAACATTATCTGAGTTTTTTTTTTTTTTTTTTTTTTTTTTTTAACATTCTGTTTTGTTTTTCTAGTGGAGAATAGGCCTATTAAATCCCCTCTGTGTTCTCAATTGTTGTCTTTGGAGGGCACTGAGGATGAATGTTTTCAGGGAATTAGTCTAAACTGATTACGTTTCACCCTTTGTGGCTCAATCGTAAATAAACTATTTGCCTTAATTAGCTTTAATCTTAATCAGAGCTTTGTGTAATTGAAATAGCCACATCAATGATTCTTTAGTACATCCACTGTGATAAATCTTGTCAATGAAACCCCCAACCCATCCAGCCCACATTACTGTTTTCTAACTAAAAAAATGATGATATGACAAATGTAGTCTAAATTTTAAAACATATGCATCATGTCACTCTCATCTGTAACACATCAGTCTTTCAGGAAGAGATCTGTGAATTGCACCAGTGTCTGTCTGTATCATTTCTGCACGATTGAAAAGTGAAAAGTGGGAATGAAAATTGTAAAATTCTGCTAAATGTACATTAACATTTGCCTTTGCATTTGACAATCATAAGGTGTAGAATAAAAGGAGGTGCACATTCAATTGATTGATTCTATGATCCTGGAAGGATTATAGGTTAATTATAGAGAAGCCTTAAGTAAATCTAAGTATGTATGAGCAAAGGTTAAGCACAAAGAATGAAAACCCTGGCTGAGCAAACAACATTATTGACGTGTTCTTTGTAAAGGAGCACAATAAGAAATCATTATGTTTCTTTGTCCCTCTGCACATCACACACACACACTTCAAACATATTAATTCATCAATATCTGTGTGACCAAGCAGCGATGTAAACGAATAAGGCAACAGATTGGTTCTGCCTGTTACACAGTTGCCTTTGAGGAAATGGCATGATGATTAAGACCATTGTGCTGGATCCCCATTGTGAACATATAGACTTCTCTCTTGGCTGAATAGCGTCCTCCTAATTGCTAGTCTTTAGAAGAGGGTTATAAAGGAGCCGAGTACACTACCACAAGTAATCATTTGCGCCTTTCAGACTGTCTATTGATCACCTGCTCACCCAATCTCATCATCACCTACAAGAGCTTGTGTCCAACATTGCCTCTACCGCTCAATAATTGCCTTTAAGAAGAGTAAAGGAAAGTTTAAATCTAACAATATTTTATGTCATTTAGAAACATCCAAAAAGCATTACAATAGGGCAAGTCAGTTGAGAAGTTCTAGGCTTCTTTGTCTATAAATGTGAATTTAGGTGTGTGGAGGTGAGTAAAAAAAAAAAATCTCTGCTATTTCGCTTTGTGGCAAATGAGGCATGTCATTCTCACTGCATTTCATACATGTATTCCAAGTGTTGTTTGATCAAATTATCTTGTAGCTAAGTGACCTCAGACAGGGCAGAGGCTGTGACATCCTCAATTGGATGCAGTCACTGTTTCCATAGAAACTCTAACCCATCTCGACCATTTTCTCAGTAAAACACAAAGTGACCAGTAATGGTAACGGGGAAAAGAAATTGGTTGGTGCATTTAACCTAAATTGAAAATAATTATAGCAATAAAGCCATATTCAATGCGCTCACGAAACTGTGAAGTCCAAGTCTATAATTTTTGTTCCCCAAGCATCCATTATTTCTCTGCATAATTTTACTGAAAAGATGTGTTGTTATAAAGATGCTGCTTCACGTGGGAAGTCATTGAGTTTGATCTGAGGAATAGATGGGAGAGCGATGACTTCACGCCTGAGAAGGTTACTTCATATAAGCTGCCCCTGATGAAGCAAGGTATTAATTAATGAAACTTTTTTGGACTGATAAACACTGATGTTCGCGATAGAAAGAGACAGAGATGAAAAATTAAGAGAAGATGGGAAGCAACAGGGGTGATTCCTGTGGGAGTAGAGAAAACTTTGCAATTTCTTCTTTCTTTTTGCTTGTTTGTAATTTGCAATCTCTCCTATCCTTGCTCATCCAGGGGTAATCAAAAATGATCAGTGTTCACTGTGTGTGACAGTGCTATGTTATTCCAGCACTCTCAGGTTTCTAAGTGATTAAATCCAATAGCTTCTCATCACATTTGTTTTTATTACAATAGTGCGTTTAAATTTCATGTCGCTTGTGATTTAATTTGACTGTCTCGCCATGCATGTGTGAATTCTGCTTACACCAGTCTCAAAAACAGCTGTTTTAACGGCTGAAGCAGAACCAAAATGCAACTCTATCCTACTACAAAGGTATCATTTGGAGCTAACAGCAAGCAGTGACTAATCAAATACACAGACAGAGCTGTCTTTTGCACAGATGCTGTTGATCAGAAATTTGAATAAAACATAAATAGAGTCATCAGGCCCCAGTACGGCTCAAATCCAGATTTCATAATGTCATGTTTTGCTGCCTGCTGCATTTTAAACTGATGTCAGTTTTGAATAATAAAACGTATGATAAAAGTCAAATAGCAGTGAATGCTGGGGTCTGGAGCCAAATTCTGGAGATTGAGAGGCGGATGAGTTGCTCCCATCTGGTTTCCTGTAATCTCTGCTGACCCCAGCAATCCAACTGACCACTTCCAGCCCATCTGCACTTTGCCCCCGCTGGCCTCCCCACCCTTTATCCAGACCTAAACACTGTTCCCTCCACACCCACGGCCGTTTCCCAGCATAGCCACCAGTGGATGATAAAATATGTTCGTGCTTATCAAATATTAAATAAACTCTTGATAAACAAAGAGGTTTTACCAGTCTTACTCACACAGACCTTTATATTAGTAACATCCAGAATATCTACTCTGTCACTGTCAGGGTAGTTTGTCTATTTTATCATTTCGCCAGTAGGGGGTGTCATTCATTCTGCTCGATACTGGCCAGTCTGTTTTCATAACAACCAAAGCATCCCACATGTCCCTGGGTATCTGACCAAGTCATCCAAGCTGGCAGGATAGCACATGGTAATGTGTCTATATACAGCATTGAAATTTCAAGCACAGGAGAAGCTCAGGTGGTCTCATCAACCAAATGTGTTTTTTTTTTAATGTTCAATGTTAATGGTAGCGCAGGGGCAATTCTAATCTTATGTGCGCACCGTTCAAAAATAGAGTTGAAACAGTGTAGTCTATTGTTTTCTCACTATCCACACCCTGTCTGTCTTCTGTATTTCAGCTGTGTGTGGAGGCTCTTCCAGATCTGTCGGGATAAAGCATATTGCTGCTACCCTGGATGATTCTGATTAATCTCCCAGAGTAGTTTGATATTGTTAGTTAGTTTGATATAGGTATATCTCATAAATGAGGTAGTTTCATTCCATTAAATTCACATAACATTTATTTGATACAACAGTTAAAAGTGACATATAAGTAGAAATATACAGTACAAATATAAAATAATCATATATACAGCACCAGATATTAGAGGGCGCACAAACAAACATATTCTGTGTCACTCACTGGAGTGACAAACAGCTAAGGCAGACAGCATGGCTGTCTACTGGGTGAGGGACATGTTTCCCCCGCAGCAGAGAGGTAGATTTTCCCTTTTATTTTTCAGAAGGCAGAAGGGAAATCACTTCACATGTCTAACAAACAAATTCTGGTCACACACTGGGCACAATATAGTTTGAAAATTAGCAAGTACAACTATGCAACCACAATGTACTCGGTAGTAAATGTGTACTATACATGTGAAAATTGCATTGATACACAAGCCAAAATTCAGGGCAGAGTAAAAGTGTGTGTACCTCACTTGTCTTGCTTTTTTTTTCTTTGCTAGCTCTGTCTCTTACCCTCTCTCTCTCTTTCTTTCTCTCAGCCTTTGGATCACTGTGCCACAAAAAAACATCTTTCTCTGAGAAAACCCCCCACATTATGTTGCTTGGCAGCTCTAACAGAAGCAATATCAACCAAAGACAGGAGATTATTCTCATCCGCAGCACTTCTGTCGACCCTCTTAGACACTCCACACTAAACAATCTTGCCCATAATTGAACATAAATATTGTTGATCGTGGTTCAGTTCTGCAATACTTTTAAGCCCCATAAACTCCACCTCTACAGCAATCACTAACCTAAGTGAACAGATCTAACCATAGCAGAGACAGACAGACAGATAGAGGAGTGAGACAGCCTGCTACGTTCGTCATTGTAATAATCTAATGTAATGTAATCCCAGGGCTTCTCTCTTGTCTCACCATTCAGAAGATACCACTGCACTGCGCTAAAAAAAACCTACTCATATATACCCCTCATGAGCATTTCCTTTGACGTCTACCTTGAAAGAAACTTATGCGGCCACACAGAATGCAAGTGTTGCAAATACAGACAGACCTATGTTATACTTGACAGTAGAAAAGGGCTCACAAAAGTCTTACTCCACGTCCAGTTAACTTGGCATTTTCACGGCTGCTGCCAGTAATGCATCATATCCCCTAAGAATAATACTACTCTGTTCAGGATGGTAGACCCCAGTCTAACCACGGGGATAGCTCCCTAATCTAACATAAAAGTGAGAGCAATGACTTCCCAGGTTCTGCTTTTGCCTTCCACCATTACCTCCTTATTTCCTCCTCCTTCCCTTCCTTCCCTTTGTCTAAACTAACAGAATTTGGCTGACAGTCACTGAGCTGCAAAAAAAGGTGTGAGAATGGACTGAACCATTGCATGTCTATTGAAGCAGGCAGGCAATTGCAGCCTTGTTACTGGCAAGCTGGCCTCCAGGACAGTCTTTGGCATTGTGTGTTAACTGCTACCTCTGAATGCATAGACACATTTTACTCGGCAACAAGCGTCACTAGTCTGATAGCCAGAATCGATGCAACAGTGATCAATGATAATTCTCAAGGGTAAAGGAGTGCTAGCACACAGTCCTTCACATGGAGAATGCTGGTCTAGACTCCTTTCAGTCTCTATACACTCTGTACACTGTGCTTTACATCCCACGTTACGTTCAGTGACAGAAACAAGAATGTTTAAGACACGGATATAATGCCATTGTGTGTCTCATCCTGTGAGACCACACACCAACAGAAAGCACCTATTCACAGATGTGGAGCTGAGCGCAGCTACATTCACCAGCTCTCTCTGAAAGAAAAAGGCGTAGGAAAGGGAAACCCCAGAGCCACTTAGAGCGCAAACATTAATCAGTATTCACTAGAGAACAGCCTTGTACCATATTTTCAGACCGACAAAAGGATTTTCCGCTCACTCTCAGTCAATATTCTTTCCGCTCTGAGAGAGAAAATTATCCACTTTCTCTGGCACAGATAGAAAAAACAAATGTCTGTGACCTGTGGGACTTAGATTTAAGTGTGTGTCTTAATTTTTGTGTCAAAAGACTGTAGATACTTCCTTCTGGGCTATGTCACAATTGGGGAAAGAGGTGGATTAAGTCAGAAACTGGGGATAGAGGATGGAGGAAGGCATATGGGGTGGATAAGGTGTGCCATAGGGGAAAAGAAAGAGAGAAAGAGAGAGAGAACAAGGGGGTAAATTCTCAGGAGTTCAGATGGAAACAGGGGAATGCGACAGAGCCTTTTTCCATGAGTGCTTGCTCAAGGCACCAAGCGGGAGGGGCCACAGGGGAGCAGGATCAGTCAAAGTGTCCCTGCAGTGGCATGTCCCCTCGGGCAGTGTCCTTCAATAATCCTGGCCTGCCCTGTGTGGAGCTGGGGTGCCCCACGTAGACACAAGTCTGGCGTAACAAGGCGTAAATGCTCTCACATTGACAGGAGGCCAATCATTCAGTCAGAAAGTCAGTGCCACACACTAATGTGGAGCTGAAGCTACAAAAGGCCTTTCAGAGTGTGTTACTTCAGTAAAGGTTTCTCTTGCTTGGCATGGACATGGCCACATGTGCAAATCTTTGTTTCCTTAGTAGTGAAGTTCAAGGTCCAACAGTCTTTCAGTTCCCCAGAATCTTTATTTGAGCACAGACAAACACCTTCCACTTCCCCAGCAGGTCCTCTGCCCTCTCCAGCTCATCGTCCACACAGATGCCTGTGAGATCCTGCTGGACTCAAGTTCCACTCTCCCATTGCGTAAAAAAAGCCCCCAACACATTGCTGCGGTGTCACAGGACGAGTGAATGACGCTGGCCGCTGACGCGGGTGCACTGCTCTTTCAGCTGGGTATCGGGTTGCCGTCTTTGGCCCACTTCTGGCCTCTTGGAGAGTCACCTGTCCAGGCAGGAGGAACGCTGTGACTGACGTGCCTAGTGACGCCAGCATTGACTCCAGCAGCAGCTCTGCATAGCGTGTAAGGTGTCTGCGCGAGCTTCCACTGTGACTGCTGGTGCATATGTGAGTGAGGACTGCGAGGGCCGTGTATCCGTGTGTGTAAATATGCAAGCGGTGCGCTATGCATATTTGTGTGTGTCTCCTCTGAGGTTGTTTTGACACTGGACACCTGCTGTCTGATGATAAAAGAGCGTGTGAAGCATCGGTGATCCCTCCTTGCCAGTCCAAAATGGTCCAAACCTTACAGACTAAACAGATCCTCAGTGTCCTGTGTATCTGTCCTTCCACTCTCTATGACTTCTCAGCCCAAGTCCTCTCCAGTATGAGCTGAGCCAAACTTTGTCATAAAGAATAGAGGGGATTTGGCACAGGGAGGAGGTGAAGTGGCGGCTACTTTGGCCGACCCTTGAGCTCCCGGCCCTGAGTATGTCTTTGCTTTCGAGTTCTTATGTTTTCCCCATGTGCTTCACAGGGGGCACTGCTCAGAGGTGAATGAGCCTCCCTCTTTCTTTTTCCTTCTTTTCTTCTTATGGACAGTCCAACAGGCGGTGGCCATCAGCAACAGCAAAAGACCCATGACAAGTAGCACCACTGACACCACTTTAGTCTGAGGCAGGTCATTATAAGTGTAGGTCACCCCCGTTCCTGCCACACCAATCACCAGTGAGATGATTCCGAAGGGAAAGATGCAACGGTACCAGGACTTCTCCATGCCTCCGGTGGCCTGGGACAGACGCTCCAGAGAGGAGAGCACCTCGGGGACTTTGGCACTACCGGCTTCCAGGGCTTGACCCTCTTGCCCCGAGCTGGTCTGGGGCTGAGGCTGGCACGCCAGGTGGCCCGTCGTGCAGCCCATCCTGACGGCGTGGGCCGGTGGATCCTGAAACCAGGCTGCAGCGTTGGCCTCTTGGATCACGTCTGTAGTCAGCTCTGGCCTGGAGAGACAGAAAGAGACAGAGAAAGGCAGAGAGAAAGAGAGAAAGGAGAAGGGGGTCTGTATGAGACCGGAGAAATGACTGGAGCAGGAATGGCTGGAGCGTGTCAGATGAAGGCTTCTAAGTCAGCGCTGAAATCCACTCACACTTTCCCCTTCTCTCCCTCCCTCTCTGGCTGTCTCTCTGTACACTGCCTGTTGGCTCTCTGGTAGCACATTGTACACTCTGCTGAGCGTAGTGATGGGGGATATATAAAGGACCAGGAGGGGAGGAGCCAAGGAAGAAAAGTGGGTATGTCCAAGTGCTATGATTGGTCTTCCTCTGTGTGACATCAAACACTGGAGCAGGGAGAATAGGGGTTGACGAAGCACAGGAAGGGGGAGGGGAGAAGAGTAACGGCTCCCTCTTGTCTTCATCTCCCCATCACTGCCTCTCACTTGCAGTCTTTTTTTTTGTTTGGTTTTTTTTGTTTTCTTGCGGTATAAAGGCCTCCCCTGGGGAATACAGAAACCTACTGCTGTGTGGAAGTTTGAGGAGACAGGGGAATTCCTCAGTATTTCAGATTGGAAAGATACTTTTTCCATGTACTTGATGGCAGAAGGGGCATTTCATCCTGCACTGCAACAGCAAAGATGTGTCACCTCCATATGGCAGTTATACAGTAATGGAGCTCCCACTGCACCCCACCGGGTCTTGCGTGGACATCAACATCAAACATAAATCCTACGACCGCCCACACAGCACATCCTTTTATGTCCGCGCAGACACCTGACGAGACTGATTTGGAGGAGGTCACTGAACATACAGTACCTCTATACTGAAAGTGTAAAAACACTAATGAGCATGCCTACATGTGACAGAAACACGCTGATGAAAAAAACACAAACAGCCCCCACTCACTCCCCACCCACACGCGTACACTGCTGGTGCCAGCCCTTTCTGAATGGAAGGCAAACCTAGTAGTAGTTAATCCCCCAGTATGATCGAGGAAAATCAATCAAGAAAGCTCTCCTCTCCTAAGCTCACTAATCTTACTCCTCCACATCTGAAAAAGCCACCATAGGGAAGGATAAATGTGTGCACACAGCCAAATGTTTTTATCTTCAGGCATTACTGGATTTACCGAGGCAACATTTTATCTTCTCTTTTTCTTTCCAGGTATATTTGAAAATTGAAAACTGTGAACTTAATATTGATTATGAAGAACAAACTGAGGTTTCAAGAGTATTTAAGGCTGTATGTACAAAGAGAAAGCAGGCCTCTGTGATGTGTCTCGGGCATTGAATTGGCTGAGATGTGGGATAACACGGTAATCAAAAAGCTTTAATTATGGATATAAAAAAAAAAACACCAGCATGACTTCAGCTTTGCAACAGCTTTTTCCTTCATAATTAGATCAAAAGATTGTTGCTCTTTAATGCCCACAACACACACATTATCAGATTAAGAGATACCTAATGCTCTCATATAAATGCCTAGCGTGCCTCTCTCAGCACAGGACAGTTGCTCCTTAGTTAAGACACTGTATTCTTTGCCTTGACAGATAAGACAACTTGTCGGAAGAAGCTGGCTTAGACCGGCTGAATGGTGGAGGAAATCAAATAACAAACCCCACTGCAGCCTAACACTGACTTAACGATCTCTGCAGCGGCTCAACCGACAACAGAGCTGTAGATGAGCAAAAGAAGAATCAAAGAGAGAAAGTGAGGAATGTGTTTGTGAGCGGGGAGGGGTTGCAAGAGAAAAGAGATGTTCAAGAGCAACGAGCATTTGAAGGAGAGAAGTGGATTCTTGGTAGCACTGTTCGGTTTCTGTGGATTTGTACTTGGACTCCAGTGTTGCGGTGGACCAAGGCTGAGAAAAAAAAAGTTAAATGAAAAGGGTAAAAAAAAAGTGAACAAGTAGGAAGGAATGTGTGTGGCAAAGAGGAGGCTATTCAACTCTTGTCGCTCTTTGTGCGAGAGTACGTGTGACATGCAGCTGTGCTGATATGGGAAAGAAAACGGAGAGCCTCTTCCATGGAAAGTAAATGTTGCTGCAGATCTTCCATTATGAGACAAAAAGAGGCGTGAGAAATATGGGACAAAGCCGTGAGACATGGGTAACCTGGGCAGGGCCAGGCCATGCTTGTGGGAGTGGAGGAGCTCTGTTGGTGACAGCCAGAGCCAGGCAGCAGCTGATGTATGCAGGTCACAGGAAGGCTGAGATGCGTAGGCGCTGCTCCCACCGGGACCTGTGTGTAGTGTTGACGTGATCTCAAAGATGCATCCCTGCCTCCTCCTTTACTCCCTTCACACACACTCCAAGACTGTACGGGCAGACCAGAAGCCTGTAGCACATTGCTACAGCCCTGTACAGCTGACTTGGCTGCAATCCACAAGTTGCGAGCTGCTTACGGTGTTGGAACAGATGAAGCCTTTCGAACATGTGTGTATGTCTCATTTAAGTCAAGAGCAGTTGTTGGAATTACAGTGCTCCTGCTGTTTTTTGACACAGGTCTGAGGCTGAAATAGTCCTCTCCCTTTTATAATTCTCTTTTTATTCCTCTCCTGAGAGAAACATGCCATTTTCAGCTTGCAGCACGCAGAGAGCCAGGCCCCCGAGCGCATCGTCTCTGTGACTCAGCCGGCTCTGGGTGTGCGTGTCCCCGCGTATGTGTGTACACGAGGGTTTGGTGCAGCAGGGCTCAAACACCCACGCCCTGCTGTGTGAACCCAGCGCCACCTGTCGCCCAGTCTGGCACAGCCCGTGCCATCTACACGTCATATGTGGGCACGAGCCTTTTCGGCCTCTCCAAGCCCTCCTGCATCTCACGTACACCCTCACATCACATTTGTGGTGGGCAAAAACCACGGTTACCAATTTTCACAGATCACAGGGACGTAGTATTGGCCTCCGTACGTGTTATCTATCATTTAATGTATGCCAGATTATAAAAGCCCAGCATGGAAACTGAACACATCATATGGAGAAACACTATGGCAGAGTGTCATTACTTCTTTTTTCCTGCTGGGGTTGCAGGTCCACCTCATGGCTAACAAACACGACCATTCACACTATGAGCTCATCAGAAACCCTCATTTGCCAGACAGTAGGAAAAAACTGGAACACATGGAGGATGAGACTGAAGTCATGACTTCCCTGCTGTTTTCAGTGAAAGACAAGAGTTAAAATTGGATGAAACACATCCATTGTTCCGTGACATCACTTAAATCCTATGGACAGTCAAGTAGCACACTCATTAATATCCATTACTTGTTAGTATTTTATGGAAACTAGTCTCATTTCCCTTTGTAATTCTAGGTCACAGATTGAATCCAACTGACAAGTTAATGATTTATTTTGATGCAACAGTAATAACCTGACAAGTGGTTGACATCAGTCACTTGGTTGTGTGTTCTGTGGTCACGTCCTCTGTGAGTTGAGTGCCACCTGCTGGTACTGTATGTGTTGGGAAGACTCCAGCAGTGATTCCATGGCAGGTTTTTCCATGACACATTATTCTAGGTATCTATTGTTGCGCAGTAGAACTATAAATAAAAATATATAGAATTTAAACATGACAATGTTGAAACTGAAATTACAGACTGTAAAATTTATTCACCACTTACTGATTTCACGTAGCAAATGTGATACTACACAGATTCATATAAACATGTAAACCATGTATCTCCAGATTTGGTGGTTTAACTGTTCTGTTATGAACTGAAAACATTCTCATGCTTCTAAAGCTAAATAAACTATTTAATAATCCAGTAGTTTATCTGAAAAACTGCAGTCACAAAACTGAAAAGGGAGGGTTTTTTTTAACCACATAAAAACTTTTTGGAGATATGTACATGATTTTCATGGGACAGTGATAAAATTGCATATACAGCTCTTCATGCTTCATACTTTTGAGTCACCACTTTATTAGGAACACCTCCTTTGTCTGAGCGGTATGAGCCAACTGGTGTTGAACTGAACTTCATTATACTGAGAGGTGTTTGTAGTATTTTATTTCTCTTTTGTACGTGAATAAAGCAGGACATAATACCTAATAAACTGGAAACTCAGTATAATACTGTATGTTCTGTGGTCAATCAGGATCAGAATCCAGGACTATGGCAGGAAAACGCTCCCCTCCTTCACCCAGCAGAGAGTACAGGTCTCTCAGCACACTGGGGCTGGGACATCCAGACCCAGGTGCTATTGATGAGAGCTGAGGGGAAAGAGTGTCCAACAGAGCCTGTTTCATAAAAGAAAAGACAGTCAGCACGTTATTTCGTAATAGTTATTGATTGTTACTCCACAGATAAGCACAATCATGTGTCTGATGTTCCTGTATTTTATCAGGCGGTTGAAGAACACAACCCTCACCTGTTCGAGGTTAATCTCTTGTTGCAGCAGTGCCACCCGCATCCTCAGCTTCTCCAGCTCTTGGAGCTCTGCCTCTGTTGTGTAGGTTATAGTCAGGGGCAGGGGTGCAATCATCCCATCTTCCCACACACTATTTGCCCCAGTGGTGCAAAGACAACCTCCCTCTGGCCTCCATCGATCCCATGCTTCCCACTCTGACGGAAAATATAGTTATTTTTAGAGCGTGAGCGTGAGCAACCGTACCCTAAAACGTTTTTCTGCTCTGCTGCCTCAGCTTTAAATAGCTAGGCCCTTGCCTTGCCACGTCAGGATAGACAGCTTTAAAACCCCACCGTCACAGGGAAGAGGATCTGTTGAGGCCAAGGAAAGTACTGATCTGGTACTGAGGTTTCACTGCAGCTCTGTTTTCATTTTCCATATGCCAAGATGGAGAGGCCGCATTAGCTCGTTAGCGCGCTTCATTAATCACAATCATTTTTCAAATGCTGTTAAAAGGCAATAAACGATAATAAAATACGAAATAAAATACTGAACTTCGGATGTGAGATGCTAGATTGGATGCTCATGGTCACAATACCAGATGGAGGTGTGTGGGCTAAGTATGAAGTTAGAACTTACAGGAAACTTCTTTCTCACACTGGCTGTAGCAACATACTTTTGCTGCACTGGAGTTGTAACTGGTAAACATAAACATAACGCCCTCCCTGAAGGTGAGAGGGTCATTTAAGCGGTGCGAATGGAAATTCTGGGCATTCAGCTTCATTGTAATTGTATCTTTGGACGTAATGGAAATTATTCCATGTTACATACTATAGGTACTGACACTGACACCCAGACATGATAATTCAAACACAGCTGGGTAATCAAGAGTCAAACATGGTGTCATGATTTCTCCACCAGTGTCCTCTTTGTTATGCAAGTCTGTGACATGGAATAAATCATTTTAATCATGTTTTTCTCTACTCCTTGCATAACCAAAGTCAGGTCGACATGTAATTTGTTTAGAAGGAAACACACAGTTGGAAACAGTAGGTTATGTTATGGTGACACAGGATTCCTACCTTGTTTCACTTGGTCTGCAAAGTCCTTGAGTTCTGCTGCTGTCATCTGCAACCTATCACCTGCACATACATACATAAAAAAGAGGTTTAGTTGAACTGTGCTGGGTTAATTAGTCTCGTGTTTGCAGTCATTGTTATTGTTCCAATTCCAGAAAAAATTGAAATGCTCAGTTCAGGGGCCTGAGCATCACTGACAGAGAAAAAGGCTCAACACTGGTGGATTAGTTTAAATAGCTCTCACAAAGTCACTTCCTGCCAACTCCCCATGCAGCTCCTTCCCAATTTACCATCTTCTCACCCACACACTTGTGTCATCAAATTGACTTAATTTCTCTTCATTCTTCCACTGCTAATTTTGTCTGTTTGCACGTGTCATTCTGTTCAGGTTCTTACCCAGCTCTGCGGCCATTCCTGGAGTGGCTTTGGCCAGAAGCTCCTCTGTCTGGCAGCGCTGGGCGAGGTCGTGCCCTCGGTGAGTCAGCCTGTCGACCAGAACCCTGGTCTGATCTGGGCTGCCACACGGCCAATCCTTGGGGAACTAGAGGGAACAGAAGGACATGGTAAAGTATGACACAAAGTTCATTATTCAAATTTGCTCAGAAACATGCTCTGCTAATTTCCTATAGCTGGGTATTGGTAATCAGTAGCTGTGGAATTCAAACCGACTATATTCCCAAGCTCAGTGTTACACTGCATGGGAAATATGTTTGAGGCTACCCAGCCCATTTTGATGGGTTTCACTAGAGAGAGGAAGGATACCGTAGTTCTCATTCTCTCCATGAAGTGACTCCTCCCAGGCACAGGTTTCCTTTGTAGGGCAATAACTTTGTCCCATAACCTAAAGATAATGAAGAGAAGGAAACTTAGTGCAAAAGCAAAACTGTGGAATTAAGTGTAATATTCTCATAAAAACAGATTGATTTTGGCCACCTGTTTTGCTTGCTCCTTAAAGATTTCCATTTTGTTGTCTGCTCAGAAGGTATTCTGCCATGAATTAGAGGCAAACAGTGATTATAATAGGACATCTCTTCCAATTGTGACTGACAAAGCATGATTATATATTGAAGTACAGTCTATTAAGTCTGGCTGTATAAAAACATACCCACTGTGTTCGAACAAACTGTGAGCTCCAGATTCATGTGTGTGTGAAAAGGGCACTGTGTTATTTGAAGAATGTGCAGAGATAGTTGCAGCTTTGCCCAGGTCATCACCACTCAGCATGCTGCTTTTAACAGTCTTGTTTTTAGAGTGCAAGGCTGAGATGTGATCAAGAGAGCCGGACGCTGAACCAGTCTGCTGCAGTTTCCTAGCTGCCTGGTGATGCACAACCCCAGCTGATGACACAACACGGTTATGGATTATGCTTCTATTATTTGTGGTTTTGGACCGTCCGGGATTGTTGCTTGCTGAAAGTTTTGAACCTAGTGTGGAGGATACAGATGATCCAGGTTTTTTGTGCTCTTTTCTGTCAAGACTGGCAGATTTAGAGGTTGATCTGACGGTTGTTTGACTTCCTTTACATGGTCCGGATGACTGTGTTACATCTTTTGACGTGACAGCTGAAGCACCCAGTTCCTTCCAAGGTCCAGATTGCTTGTTTCTGTCTGGGTCTTTTTTAGAAGCTCCTGAGCCAGTGCGGACCCGAAGGGCTTTCTCCAGTGCTCGCTCAAGCAATTCTAGATCATCCTGCTCCCCTGGTGAGGTATTTGTGTCTGCGAATAGCAGCATGGGAACATGTGGTTACAGTTTAGTTATTTTACCATTTAACCTTTATTTAACCAGCAAGTCTCTTTGGTTACATTATCTCATTTACAAGAAAGGCCAAATCTGACAGCATGGAGTACTTAACATAGTGATTTCAGAACGCAAATTTACAACATTCATGGAGAACACAATTACATTTTTTTCTGTTGGTCAACTGACATTTTCCCTGATAAATACTTTTTTTCTTTTTTTTAATTACCTGTAGCAGCAGCAGCATCTGCACATTCTGACTCCTCAGAGCCCATCTTGATCACAGGTTGTGGTGTTCTATGGGGAAAAAAAAACAAGACAAATGATGCTGTTATAAAGGCAAAGGGTGGTCACAGAAAACAATGATATGTTTTAGTTTTGTCTGTTTTTGTGTGTTTACTGCACAAAACCATTAAGGAATTACTTTTGAAAGCATTCTCACTTTACTTTTAGAGCCTAAAAGTTATGCACAGTACAGTAGAATCTATTGGCCAGTGCTACAGGCCTTGCCAAAATATTATAATTTGAGCTCTAGCTCAAAAGAACCCCATCTTTATCTTGCACGTCTCCAAACTTATCACAGCAGGGTTTATCAGCGAACAAAGTGAAACTACTAAGCGCTGCAAAAGGCACTGCTGGGATTCGAACCCAGGATCTCCTGTTTACTAGACAGGCGCTTTAACCAACTAAGCCACAGCGCCGGACGAGTGCCTTGACCCGCAGATACCCAACTTATAGATGGAAACAAATATTCCTAATGATTTATCTATAAGCTACAAAGAAGTAAATCATTACTTTTGATTTCCGTGACTGTTTCATAGTAGGCTTACATTAGCTCCAGTTTGCATGAGATCTATAAGCTTTTCATACACAGTCTATGGGTATAACATAAGAGTGGCACAAACTCGGGCTTAAACATAAGATCAAACATCAGCACTCATTACATGTTTATCCTGTACATAACAATACGTTAACTTATATACGAACAGTGTATAAACGACTCCTCTTTGATATGAAGATTGTTTTGTAATTGTAAACTTAACATTAGTTCATAATAACACGTGAAAGAAACTGGAAACACAAGTGACAGCTTTGATAACACAGTGGGGTTAATAACACAGATGTACAGTACTTACAAGGTCTGTAATATTTCTCTGTAGAGTTGAATGCTGTCATTAATCTTGGCTTGTTCGGCTTTGCATGACTTGATGGCTTGCTCGACCACGGACAGCAGTGACATGCTTGCATGGATGTCTTTACTTTGACTTTATTGCTTTACGGTGACACGCAAGAAACGATACACCAACTGTTAAAATATCTGTTCAAACACTGATTTAACGTTGGCATAAGTTTACAGAAAATGTCAAATAGTCCCAATGACTGTGGAATATGTCGTTCGTTGGTGTATTTCCATAAAAACAACAGTTTGACGCTGGCTCTTTCGTGTTGACCCGCGAAATGAAAACTAACGGATGCGGAAGTCACATTTTTATCTTAGTGCAAAAAGAATTACCAGAAAGCACTGTCCAAAGGTTCAAGAACGTAATTACACCCACAACGCCTGTCTAACGTTTGCGAACAGATTTAACGCCGTATTTGTGTTAAACTAGCAAAACACAAACTTTGTGGCTTTATCTCCACAACGAGCTAAGTTCTCAGTTCTCGCGAGAAGTGCCATGGCAACCAGGGCCGCTGCTCCTTCATGTTGCTACAACACGGCGAGAAAGGAAGAGTAGCTATGTATCTGTACCACGATTCCTCTTTTTAGGCTCTTAAAACAGTACAACGATATTTCAAATTCAGTGTCACTGTTACCAACATAGAGAAGGATTAGAAATAAAGATTCCACTCTAAAGACTTTACATGTACCCATTTATAAATCCTCAAATAGCCTTAACTTGACTCATAAATGTGTCAAGATCTGAATTAGCTACAAGTTGCAAATGGTGACTCTACAGAGCATTGTTTATCATTTCGATAACAACATCCATTAAAATTTATGATTATGTTCCCAAGTAGCCTATTTACATTTAGAGTTTTGTAAAATTGTTCCCCTGTGAGTGACAGTTATTAAAATTTTATGAAAGATAGTAAACAGAGACAGGATATGACTAACTCTTGGGTAATTTGTTGTTGATTTGCTGCTTTATGTAACACTGTGAGTGCACACCCCCAAAGATCCAAAGCATCAGATTCCTGTTGCAATGTAACACTGACTTCCTATGAGGTGTGTCTTTGTGAGTGTTTGATGCAGCACTTAGTAGCAGACCAGAGAGACACACAAACAAAATGGTAGCAAAAAAGTAAATAAATTAATTAATAAAAAAGTGAGTAAATGTGGTAGTCAAACCCACTTTGTTTTTGTTCATCTATAAAAGGTCAAACTAGCATTCAAGAGGATATGAATTTTGTCAATCCTTTCCCCACCAGAGTTTTCAGACCAAAATCCTTTCCCTTCCTTATTGTACTGCTCCCATGGCACAGAGGCTCTTCCCAAAGCAATTTAATGTAATTGCAACAGCTTGCCAGCCCCATTGGAAGGAAGTGAATCATCTTGTTAGCTCATCCCCCAGCCAGCCTCCTGTGGCTCAATAGCAAATTGAGGGGGGGTGCACTCAGCTGCCCCACCAACCGAGCATCTGACACTGCACTGGCTGCCAGACTAGTACCAGGCTCTGAGAGACGCACTCATACGCACAGACACACTCTCTTTCTCATCTACACACACACACACACACACACACACACACACACACACACACACACACACACACACACAAACAAACAGTATACTCATAGATATTCAACCACACACTGCATTAAGTCATACACTGATGGACAAATCTGCTCAGCAACACAAACAAGTGCATAATTCATGAACAACATGCATGAATCATATGTACACAAAAACACCTGCAAAATGATTATTAAACTATGATCTGTAATTGGCAGAATACTCCAACAGCATGTTGTAAACAAGATAACATGAGGGTTTTGTTTGTTCAAGAGGGCCAGACCCACATGTTGTGGTTCAACTGTGGAAGGAAAGGTAAGTTTCTGGTTGCCTCTGTGTTTGGGGCTGGCTCTGAACAAACACCTGTTAATCTGGAAGCACTCACTGTAATTACACAGTACACTGTGTGCATTGTGTTCACGGTACACTCTGTGAAGATAGTGGACTATTCATTACAATTATGTGCTCTGCCCCAGTTCTGCCCCCTCCCACTTCCTCAAATCTCAATGTTTTTGTTTCTTTAATTGTTGTTTCTTTGTTTCTTGTTGTCTCTTTAATTTTTCAAATGTGTTTTACTGAAAAATGAACATTTGGTGTAGAGTTTTGTTGGGGGATCTAAGATGTCAAGCTCCCCAGATTAGCTCCCTAAGTCTTAGGGACTTGACTTGATAAAAGCAGCTTTATCTTATTTTTTCCTAGGTAGTAAAGAGTAAGTCTTAGTAAAGCACTAATGCAGAAAAGCATTCAAAGCTGGTATATAAGGGCAAACATACAGCATGACAGAGATTGAGCTTTACAAGTTGACTCCATAGTGGTGACTCCTACAATTTCTTCAGAACTGTATTCAGAAAATTCCAGGTCTAAGCCTTATATTGACAGGCAAGACAATTAGTCTGTCCCAGTTTCTTATTTATTAATGTTATGCTCAAATCACTCTTTGAAAAGGAGGAAAGAGAACAAAGAATGGGCACTTTATATTGACATTTCAGAACTGATGAGCTGATTCAACAACACTGCAATAGACACTATGATAACATAGATAACTGCATGATAACACTGATGTTGTTATGTGGCTATACAAGAAATTCAACTTTGTAATAATTTCAGTATATGACCTGAGAGAGCAACAGAGGGTGTTGCCTAAAGGTGATTTGTTTGATAACAAAGATTAAGACACATATCATAAGGGAGAAATTATAATATTTCATTTCCTCATTTCCAGATTTACAACTGAGCTTGGTAGGCCATGGTACAATCAATTAAAAAGGCAATAAAATATGCATCAAATTTCTCCTCGAGTAAACTCTCATGCATATTATAAACAAGCACGTGGCTGAATAAAACATTATTTAAACTACGAACAAGGCTATAAATTAGCTCCATAAAATGTGACTGGGCTTTTGAGCTGTAGCCTGCCAAACTGCATTTTCTTGGTGGGAATGCCGTCTTGTGGTCATTCTCTTCTAGTCTGTTGATATTTGGTTGAATCTTTGTCTTGTGATAATTTTGTAGTTTCTTACTTGTTGTGATGTGTGACATACAATACAATACCACAATTAAGATACAACAGATACTTGATGGAGTATTACTAATAAACTAGTACACTTATTCATTAGCATGTTGATTTTCCACAAGAAAATTGTACAAATTAAAACCTTTTGCCAGCAGCTCAAAGCTGTCCTCTGATAGATCTGGCCAGTGTTGGAATATAGGAAAGTACACTGTCCCAGGTACATTTTGGAGGAGGGCGTACTTGTACTTTAGTTGAGTAGCCTATTCCCATTTTATGTCACTAACACTTCAAACCCACTATATATTTCAGAGGGAAATATTGTACGTTTTACTCTACTATATTTATCTGACAGTAACCATTACTAGTTACTTTTCTGATGAAGATTTACCAGAATAAAATCATCTTATACAATGTGAAAGGCTACAATGTTTAACTATTTAAGGGTGTGAACAACTGTTAAAATGTAGCTCCACTTTGAAAACATTAAAACGCTGCTTACACCTGTTCATCATAATAAATATCCAATATTTGTGTTAAACAATCAGTGGTGCCATTTTACACAATGAGCAGGCTACTTTTGCTTATGATACTTTAAGTAGTCTATATTTTACTGTTAATATTTTTGAATACAGGCCTGTTACTTCTGATGAGGTCTACATATTTGTAAGACACGGAAGTCAAAATTACGAGATAGGTCTCCATTTCTTTCTTCTTTGGAGAATGCAACGCGTTTCCATGTTGTTCCTTGTTGTGTGAGAAGTACAAACTTTTGTGTCGTGAATTTGCGTCCTCAGCACTCTCTGTAGAGAAGCACCTGACCGCGAGCAGCCGGCTGGGGGCGGAGTAGGACGTGCAGTTCCGTCCTAGACCTCCAGCCTAATTTGTAGTTCAACGGAGCGCCGTACAGTGGTGGTGTGAAGGTTTGTTGTTGTTGTCATTATAATACCAAAGCCTTATAAAGCAATATTATTAACATTAAACCGGGTTTGATGGTTGAATAAACGTTTAGCCCCTGTAATGCAGTGAAATGCTGCTCGTCAAATCTTAAACGAGTTTGTTAGCTTGGTGAAATGCTAGCTAGCTATTAGCTAACTTAGCTAGTAAAGTTAGCTGTTGTTGTCAAAATAATGCTTGTAGCAAGTTAGAAGACGTCACCGCAAGACCTTTATTCGTATCTCAATAAAAGGTGACGTTAGTGATTTCTGATGAGAATGAGGAGCTGAACTGATGTTAATCATCACTAATAAAACATCTCTAGCTAGCTGTATCTATGAGTTATTCTTTGAAATTCCTGGTAAACGCCAGAGGGCCTTTGCTGTTTTGTGTGAGATGCTTTTTGTTTGCCTGTGTTCATGTAGTTCAAGCCTGGGTGCCGTTTACTGCCTACGTAAACCATGCCAGCCCCTGCCAGACTGTATCAGCTTTCACTCTTGCACTGCCTTATCTGTCTTTCAGAGTAAATAAGGTCACAGGCTTAAAGCAGCTGAGTCAACTGGCAGAAGGCACCTTTCCTTTGACCACCACCATCATCGACATCTCAGGGACAACAGCTTCAGTGAATAGGAGTGGGGTTCAGTCAGCTCCCCCTTCATTAAATCGCTGCTGCCTCTTGGGTAAGGGTTAATAGGTCCTGTAATTGAATATAATCTCCTTGTCTGTCTGTTACTTGTGGCTATAAGCATTAAATTATCTTAACATCTAAAGGCAATATGAAAGGATTGTGTTGTTTGTTTTCTTAAAGTATTTAGCCTTAATTTCAATATTATGAACCAAATGGGCAATTTAATGTGATTATGTTTGATCTACACTGTGTTCTTTGGCCTTTCTCCATGGCTCTGGACAGGGTGTAACTAATAATGTAATGTATATGTTGCTCCTGTATGTTGTTGTTTTGATGTACAACACCTATGCAGTTGTACATATCTCTAGAACCACAGGGAACACTGCAAGCTGTTCCCTTGTTTATTCTGAACAAAGGTTACGCAATCATGGCTAGAGTGATAGTTTTAGACAGCAGTAAATAAAGGAAACTAGTGTAGGTCATAGTTAGGATACATTATACAGGTACTGTTGTGTATACCTTGATCAGACCTATACTAACTTGGTTAAAGATGGAATATAACTTTTTTTAAATTCAGCAGCCTATGTGCAGTAAAACTTTCTTTGATATAATCCTACTTTGTTGTCTTTCACTGATATTAGGTGAACTAACTGGCAGACACAGGAGTGCACCACTAATGTCAGCAGAGAAGATGGAAACAACGAGTGTGTCCAATGGAGCAGGGCCTGTGTATGAAGAGAAAGAGGACAGCCTCAGGTAAACCCCATGTTACCATCAAACAGTGGACAATGTGGAGTAGCATTTCAAAATGATCATGTTGTTGTGGTTTTGTCAAGCACACATTATACCTCCTATTTTTCTCTTCTCTTTCCCCAGTCCTGAGGATCTGTCTGAGATGTTGGCAGCAGGGACTAAAGAGGTTCATGAAAAGGCTGAGAACACCCAGTTTGTGAAGGATTTCCTCAGGGGGCGCATCCGCAAAGAGCTCTTCAAGGTCAGTCTGAAGAAAATCAGGGAGAAGATTTTTACAGTTTGATGTTATAGTGTGCTTTACTAAATAAACAAGATGAGTAAATAAATATACTTGCTGGTAAAAAAGAAGCAAAGACAACTGGAAAAGGAGACAAGCAAAATGTCTAACCTTTCTTTCTTGCTTCTCTAGCTTGGTGCTGTGGCACTCTACTACACTTACACAGCCATGGAAGAGGAGATTGAAAGGAACAAGGACCACCCCCACTTTGCCCCTCTTTATTTTCCTGCAGAGCTGCACCGCCACGAAGCTCTGGCCCGCGACCTCGAATATTTTTATGGCCCAGAATGGCAGAGCCAGGTCAGCTGCTCCGAGGCCACCCAGCGCTACGTGGACCGTATCCACCAAGTGGGGCAGGAGGACCCAGTGCTGCTGGTGGCCCACGCCTATACCCGTTACATGGGGGACCTGTCAGGGGGCCAGGTGCTGAAGAAGGTGGCGCAGAGAGCCTTAAAACTTCCTCCCACGGGAGAGGGCCTGGAGTTCTATCAGTTTGATGCCATCCACAGTGCCAAAGCTTTCAAGCAGCTGTACCGCAGTCGGATGAACGAACTGGAACTAGACATGGAAACAAAGAAGAGGCTGGTGGATGAGGCTGTCAAGGCCTTCCAGTTCAACATGGAGGTGAGAGGAAGTGGAGGAGGAAGGGAGGTTAGAGAGGTAGTGCAGAGAAGAAATGGAGGCTATGTTTGGAAACACTAGTGGGCGATCTGCTCCCAGGTGGTGATGGTGAAGCAGTTAAATTAGGATTTTTGTTCAGTGTGCTTTTGTGTGCCGGTTCTGATCATTTACTGAATTTGTCTACTCTGTGGCAACTACTATCTCTAAATCTTTCTGATTTGGATTAGGCACTTGTGGGCAGTGTTATATATCGTTTATTAGGACTGTTTTATGGCAGTATTTGATTTTTATATCAGTGTGATAAATGATGATAATACTTTCAGGTGTTTACTTTGCTGGATTAGCCCACAACAGCCTTTCCTGTCTGGTTATTTTAGCCATTTAAAGTGAACTAACTTGATATTCCTACATATTGGCAGGTGTTTGAGGAGTTGGAAGAGACTGGTAAAACTATCAAGGAGGATGTTTTAGATGCTGGCATGCCTGTCCACGGAGCAATGGGTGGCGACATCAGCAAATGTCCCTACTATGCCGCAAAAATGGGTATGCTGTTATACTTCTCTTTGTAAGCATTGTGCTATTGTGTGTAATGTTTAATGACATTGTGAGGATGTTGTTTAAGTTCATTCTCCCTTTTTTGTGCTCCCAGCTGCGTCAGGTGGAACAGCGTACGCCTGTCAAATTGCCATGGCCGTACTCCGACACCCAACAGGACAGGTTCTGTTTGCTACTTGGTTTGCTGCTCTGGCTGGACTGGCTGCATGGTATCTGATGTGATCTGGCCTTCAGCCTGACAATTTGCTGCTGTGAGAGAGAGGGGGAGGAGAAACATAGAAGGAAGGATAGTAAGGAAACAAGAAAATTTCCTCAAGATAGATGTAGACCATTTCATAGTTTCATACAAACATTCTTTATGTGTCCAAGTTTATTTAATGTTGCTTGTTGATGATGGAAGATAATAGGAAATAAACTTGGATCTGTTTCTTATCAGTGGAATTCCAGTGAGATGATCTGTAGGACCATTAGCACATCAAATCCATCCATCCATCAAACTATACTTTGCCACAATTTCTCCTCCAGTTTGTTTTATTTCTCTACATCCTTTGCACTGTCCCTCCGTTCTGTGTCCTTCCAGTGTGTTTGGTTGTACCTCAACACCTTGTGTAGCTGTTTTCTGATTTTTGTCATGGGTTAACAGTGTGTGAATAAATAATTTGTCATGAGATGACATTTCTCCAAACTGTAAATGACACTGGCAGACTGACAGAGCATGATGGTTTTTTGATGCAGCCCATTTACAAATTATAATTGGCTATACAGTGATAGATCAGTCAACAATGAAGGCGTATTATCAAATGTAATTGTGTGGTAAGCTTTAGTAAAAAAAAAAGCCTATGCATAGTCTATGCAGGGACAGAAGGCACAGATTTTTTTTTCTGTTAGGCAGATTGCTGTGTTGATTTTAATGAGGACTTCTGTTTTTGTACTTGAAGATTTAAAATTTGACCAGGAGAGAAAAGTTTGGGTGTGAGTTAATAATGCAACAGGAACAGTGGTTTATTTATTACTGTAACCCAAGGTGTTCCCATATACTTTACTTTTCTTACTTCTACACATTTATTGGTAGTTCCAGACATTATGTGAAAAGACAGACACTGCGTGTTATGTTCTTTTGTTACATTTGATGATCCATACTTGGTCAGAAGATAGTTTGTACATGTGTACTGGGTGAAACAGGTAATAGGAATCAAAAAGCTTTTCAAGATATAGCACACCTACACTTTAACAAGTGTATGATTAATAAGTATATTTATGTTTGAATGTCTACTGATGCATGTTGAAATGTACTATTTACTATTATGTGGTAGCATCTTTTACTGATTAAAACCTGCCTGTCAATTCACATGCATAACTTAATCATTCCAAGATGAATGACCCATTAATGATTCAGTTTTACCCGCCACAGTGAGCCATATTAGACAAAGGTAAGCACAGAGGTGATTGCAGCTCTTTAAAAAGGAATTGTCTTTATAATGTTAATGGTTTATCTACATTCTTGTAATAGACATGTTCATCTACATGAAGACTAAAGTGTAATAGGTAGTCCATTTAGTCTTGTTTATGCATCCATTTATTATGGATATCAGATGCACTTCACTAAAACTGTGTAATTTCATTATCCATACTGTATGCTTCATACTGTATGTTGAGAAATTGTTCCAGTGGTGCACAACTCAATAATAAGAATCCAAAGGTACTGTATGTGTGTATCAATTGTTTTGCAATTTAAGTTTCATTACGTATCCTGACACAGTAACTAAGTTTCAGCTAACTTTGATTTATCTTTCAGCACTTTTTTTTTTCTTTTGTTTGGACATGTTGACATAGAGTACCAAAGGCAACCTGCTGATATTGGACATTTTGAACTGTGGTTCCTGTGCTGTGTGTATCATACAACACACTACACATACTGTATAATAAGGAATTTTAGTATGTTTTTTACTAGGTGCTCATTCAGGACAACAGCTGTATGGCAGCTGTTTGAACACAGCCATGACGACTCCAGGTAACATGCTTTTGTATTTGAGAGACTCAGGTTCATGTTGCAGTAAGATGGCAGTGCCAGTGCATTGTATGGATGACTAACAGGGGGACAGCATGATATACCCTATAGTGTCCATGTTTTATTCCATTTTTAAGGATTCCAGTGTGATGTGTCAAATGTCAGCATGGACATATTAAATGGTCACCTCAGGGAGCGCAGGTAATCTTGGCTTACTGATTAAACCATAGATTTGAGGACATGAGGAGACATGAAGAGGAATGCTTGACTAATTCATGTTGACTTTGAATTCTCTTGCATTTTCAAGGACCCCTGCTCTTAATCCCTTTTATCTGACTGAACAAAGTTTTTATTAATGACTGGCAACAGTACCCCATTGTATGAGAGAAAATCACATAAGAGAAGTATGTTGCACTGTCTATAGTAAAATAAATCTTGTGTCTGTGTCTGTTCATGCTGAAATAAAGTTGATTCATTTGGACTGGTGTTTTTAATCACATCTAAATATGCTCACCATTCAGCCAGTACAAACCTCTGGCAGAGGGAGTTTCTAAAATGGTTCAAACAAGAAATTCCAGATTCAGTCAAAGCTTCCAAATGTTTGTTAAGGCTTCGCTATTATTATTAGTCATAACCACATTCACTATTTCAGAATTTTGTTCCTCTCTGTGGATTTAGATTCACATTGACAGCTTTGTCACTTAGATTGTCAGTTTTGATTTTGAACTAATTCACGGAAACTTGAGGGTAGTTATTCTATGGATTAACATTATGGACCGCGTTATATGCAAACAGAAAATATCATAGGAAACAGTCACTATTATCTTAAAATTATTAGAAATAATGTCCACATCGGGATCACTGAGAATAATGCTACTAGATTTATTCAAAAGTAAAAACGGACCAGTTCATTAGGTACACCTGTGTAAATTCAATGTAATCTAACAGAACAATTCTGTGTGGTGTTTATAATGTTCATCGAGGCAGTCAGTGGTGTTTTTGGTTACCCCATCTAAATGAGGGTGAACTATATATGAACAAATATGTTCAATATTTTAATGTCCGGATGGAATCTGAGACTTGAGTATCTCTCAGTGGCAAAACAGAGTCTTTTTCCAGATTATAGCTTATTATAGCTGTAATAGAGTATCTCTATATGACACATTGTTGCATGTATCATCTAGCACTGTCTATGTACAAATGTAATTATGGTTAAGAACTCTGTGCGATTTCCTCATAATGTGCGATTAAAAGAAGGACAGATCAGAGTTATTGGTGTGTTTGTAGACTCAAGAAAAACGAATATTTCCAACAGTTTGAATCGAGAATGGAGAGACCAGGATACCACTGAGACACACTCTACACTGTCCAACACTTCTTAAAAAGTAAAAATAATAACCAAAAGCATACAGAACAAAAGGACTAATAACAGGGGGTCAATTTAATCCTGAATAAAACTTTGACTGTATTTGTAGTCTTTGTCAATGCAATAATTTATTTGCACGACGGGTGGTGTTATCATGTTTCCATGGACATCTGACAGAGAGGTGACTGATGACTGGAAATATCCACTCTTGTGAGTGATCCACTGGCAGAGGAACAGAGCAGGTAATCCTCTTCTTTATCCACTGCAGGACATGGCAGGTGGTGGTCCACATCGATCCATCCAGAACCCTGTAAGGCCTCATCTGGCCACCCATCTCAAACCTCGTGTCTTCTTTTTCAAGAATGTGGGTGTCCTTGGTTAACGCTGTCCTTCTGCCCTCTGATCTGCTGCCAGAGCCTCTCAGTTCCAGGATCTTTACCTGAAGAAGGAAAAAAATGGCTGGAGAGAGGTGTTTTTGTTATGAAACTTAGAAACAGTAAGGTGGTATAAGTTTTAAAAACAGATGCAAGGAAAGGACAGACATTTAGGACGTCCCATAGACTGGCCAAACATGTATCAGTGATTTTATAACAGCCACAAACCAGACGGTGAAAAGATTTGGATAGTGCATCACATCTATTTGCGAAGAACAAAAAAGTGAAGTGGGTGATATTACTTGGCATTCAGGTATTCCTACCTGGTTTGTGGCTGTCAGGAAGAACTAAACAATCTCTTTAATTTGGAGAAGAAGCCCCCCTCTTGTTTCAACTCTGCTTCCCTCTTGTCATACCCGCTCAGCCATACCTCAGACTTCTTACCACTGCTGCCCCCACCTGGGTAGAGATTAACACTGCATCAGCCAGGTTTTTGACTAAATAGTCCCTTCCCTAAAACCCCGTCTCAGTAAAGGAAAACAGGAGCAGGTAGGTAAGGCGAAAAAGTAAGTTTGTCAGTGAGAGTTTTTCTCTTACCTGTGGTGGTGGCAGTGACGCCGTTCACCGTCCCCTCCACCTCCGTCTCGTCCTCAGCGTAGCTCAGGAGCAGAGCTCTCTGCCTGTCTGTCAGTGTCCTGCACAGGAAAACAACTTCTGTCAGCAAAACAAGTTATTAACGTTCTTTGTGATTTGGGAAAAATCCCATTTTTTCTAGACTATAATAAGTTACTGTGTTCAATCACAAGGCCTTTTTGTGTCTCCAGGGGGTAAAAAGAGCAAAAAAATAAACAAGATGTGTGTTTGTTTGTGGAGTCTTACTTAGGTACTTTTATTTTGACATGGACATAGTGGTCTCCAAAGCCATAGCCACTGACACGAGCGATTCCCTTCCCTGCAAGTCGGATCCTCTGGTCCGTCTGGATGCCTGCAGGGATCTGAGGACGGGAGAGAAAAACACCAATCAAATTAAAACTATCTTGCTGCTTCTTTAAATTGCAAAGTTGCCCCTGAGAACGTATTTGTCTACTTACTGATAGGTTGAGTGTTTCATAAAGGCCCTGTGCTCTTGCCGTGCCGCCCAAGATGGCTTGTGCCACAGAGATGAAAAGGTCAGAGTGGATGTCTGCACCTTCCCTCCTGAACACTGGACTTTTCTGGACCTGGACACCAAACCATAACATATCTCAAACTCACTGATCACATCTGGTATTCAAATTTCAGCATTTCAAAAAAAAAAAAGAAGAACACCACAGGTTGTCTGTGCTGTGTGTTAATTTGAAGTCAAAGAGCTCAGACGGCTCAATGCCTCTTACTTGTCCACACACAGACATACAAGACAATCCCATTGAGCAGGGGAACATGCACTCCCTGGAGAGCCTGTAGCTGTTACACTGTTTGATGATGGTGCATATACTCACCCTGAACGTGATGAAGATCTCCTTCTTACCAACTGGCATTCGAACCGTCTGACCATCCTCCACTCCTTAAAGCAAAAACAAACCATAGTTAGGTGGTGTACATGACCTACATTTAAGTTAAGTGTAAAAATGTATCTTTTGAGTAGGAAACCCTCAATCTCTTTAGGCTCAAAAGGTGGACAGAGGCACGGTAAGCGTCATTTCATACTAAAAAGATTTTGTTTGGCCTATAATTAGCAGGATAAGTTATGCATTCCTTATGAAGGGCATAGACCTACAGATTTAACTACAGTCAAAGCTCAAACTATTTATTTTATTTTAACATGCCTTTATTGTGCAGTGTATGTGTTATGTGGGGGGAAATTTTAAGTTTATCATTAATATGCATGGTAATTTGGCAATAAAGAGAAAAAATCTGGTTTGTCTAGAAAAGTACAATGATTTCTTTCATTATTCCTATTACAGTATAATCAAACTACAGCTGTATTGATCATAAATTTATAAAACCATGCCAGAAAGAATAAAACAGCTTGAATAATATTCAGCAATGAAGCTGTACTTTCTCAAACAATAAAAAGAAGTCAGAAAAATCTGCAGCAGAGCAGACAGTAGTTACTACACTGTCACTACACTGCTGAGTGACTTTTAATGTTCAATAACAGTGATGAGAAAAACATATTCCTGAGGTGTGTTGACAGTACTGAGTGGAACATGCATTTGAGTATGACTGACCTGCAGGCACAGGAACCATCACAGTCTGCTTCTGCTTTGTCTGTCCCGTCCCATGGCAGGAGTGACAGGGGGTAGAGATGACTGTGCCTTTGCCGCCACAACGACGGCATGTAGAACGCATCACAAACGGGCCTGTATTCACTGTCTCCTACAGTTGGGGACAATACACGTGTTTAGCAATACAACACATAAGCACTGTGAAGAAAGGAAGTGTGTAAGAGCCCTTACCATGCCGGAGCCGTTGCAGTAGTGGCAGTGCTGGACCTTAGTGCCTGGTTCGTGGCCCTTGCCATCGCAGCGCTGGCAGGCTGCGTCAACTTTAATCGATATCTCTTTGTTCACTCCCTTTGCTGCCTGAGTGAATGTCAGCTCCATGATGTGCTGTTGCAGAAAAAGAGGGAGCCAGAATGTCATCTTTCTGAATATGCTCCAATAACAATAACAAAATCAGAATCAGATGAGCTCTAAAAAACAAAATCAAGGGCACTCCTTGGCTTTATTTTCACTCCCATTTTACAGTATCCCACTTACCTCCTGTGGCTGATCAAATATGGCACTGAAGTCTCCAAACCCACGTCCTCCTGAGAATTCCCCAAAGATTTTGCGGAAGAGCTCCTCTGGGTCCATGCTGCTGGTCTGTCCAGTCCAGTAGTGGTGCCCTCCACCAGCCTGACCAGCATCAAAGCCCGCTGAGCCATATGTGTCATACTGCTTCCTCTTTGTTTCATCACTGAGGACCTGAGAGAGAAACATGGAGCAAGGTTTAAAAGGTTGACTTATCATTCTGATGTGATTGTTTTAAGTGGAAGAGATGACTGTTCATAGATCTCAGAGAAAATATTCAGAGAACAAATGTAAACAGTAGATGTGTCAACTGAAAGCTTGAATAAAGAAAAAGACCAAACCTCATAAGCTTCAGCCAGCTGAGCAAATTTTTCCTTGGCTTGTGGGTCGTCTTTGTTAGTGTCAGGGTGGTACTTTTTGGCCATCTAAGGGACAACAAACACACTGTCAACTACTGTGATGAGTGATCAGCTGAGAGCCAATACAAACTGTGAAACGTGTCAGGCAGGAACAGACCTGGTAGTAGGCTTTCTTGATCTCCTTCTGGCTTGCTGTGCGAGGTACCCCAAGGATCTGGTAGAAGTCCTGCTTGCTGCTAGCAGGGGCACTTGTGTGAAAGGACAATGCGCAGACAGCATGAGGCGATTTGAGACCTAGAAAGTGTCAAAAATAGCGTGAAAAGCTAAGTAAATACCATTTAAGAAGAACAAAGCTGCATTATAGCTGCATACAGGTATCACTTGATTAATGACAGACAGATTTGCCACTGTGTTAACCGCTGACTTAGCTTGTTTTGCATGTATGCATTGTTACTTGCTGTTATTGATATTAATGATGAAGGATGCGCCTGAAAAATCTGGTTACATTAACCTGCTATATAATAGGAAGCTTCTAGAATCACACCGGGAGATGAATGTGTGGGACAAGGGTACACACAAGGTAAACAGTGACGCTGCCAGTAGCAATAACAAAGACAACTCTTTAGCAGTAATTGACTAATCAGGCTACCGAGTCTGGCAGGTTATAAAATACAATGTCACACCGACATCTCTCCTTGAAAATCGAATTTGATGACTGCAAACCAAAGTTAGCAAGACTGATCACATCACGTTTTATCAACTATCTCCTCCTGTGTGAAAGCAAATGCGTCTGTGTTTACAAGCTCATCTTATCTTTAACGGTCACTCGAGACGATATCAAGTTAAGTTAATAGTTGTCTCATTCTGCGTCACACGAGTACACGAGAAATTACAAAAAAAATTAGCCTAGCTTAGCCCATATGGCTAATACACCGCTCACCTGACAGCCCTCTCAATGTCAACGCTTTCCCTGCTCCGCCGCACGACAGGCTCCCTCCTCGCCACAGTTTTTCCGCTCCCACTGTAGAAATACTGCGGACCCCACCATGTCCACTGCAGACAACAGCACCGGCGGCCCGGCGAGGTCCAGAGGACACGATGACTGTAATCCAGCGTGAGGAGCACCGAGCAGCTGAGGACGCCATGATTCTTTCACTAACCGCCGCTCCGGACCCACTGCGCATGTCCGGGGCGGAGTGGGCGTCACCGAGAGCGCAAAGATATTCAGTTTGATTCAAGATGATGCACTCCTGAGGAAAACAACGTGCAAAAGTTTTTCCTAAATCTTACTGCTCCTTCTTATAAACCCTGCGTGGTCGGTTACAGCAGACATCAGTGACGACTGGCTGACTAGGAGTATTCAAACATTACCAGTTTTATTGTGCAAACGAACATTACAAGTGATAAGTTAAAAAAAGGATGCGCATGTTTTAAGACGCGGGGTAGCACGTGGGAGCACATGGGGTTGTTTTCTTGAGGGTGAAAATGAAAACTCCGCTCAATTGGACAGCTCCGAAGAGCAAAGCAAGCGTACACCTCTCGGAGAAGCAGAGCTGTCAGCTGTAGCAGGAGCTCTCTGCAGAGTACCAACCAGCTCGACAGAGACACCCGGAAGGCACGAAAGTCAATTTGAAAGGGCAGCATGAATCGCTTTAAGACCTCCAAATTCAAAAACACCACTCCGAAAATTGCCAAGAAAGATGTAAGTAGCCCGCGAGCGTCTGGGTAGAGACAGTTTTTTTAAAGCTAACATTAGCATTGGTTATTAGCTGTGCTACTTAAGTGGTGTTTTGGGGAACGCCTGCATGCCTGCGAGGGATGTTGAACTTCCTGCATCTGGAAAGCTGCATAGTACTGAGAGAAGTAGACGAAATTCTGAATCCACACACTAGTATTCATTTGAACTAAAGGCTATTGGTGAAAACTACGAGCCATGTGGTTGCATAGAGCTGCTAGCCTACATCTGATGTTGCAGTGACGCCCAGTTTTCTCATTGCTTTTCAGCAATCATGTCATTTTGTACACTTTTTGATTGCACACTCGGAGTTCTTTATGTCTGCACAGATTTTCTGTGGCAGATAAAAATTTGAATGGCAAATGTGAAAAGTGATATTATTATCAAGATGCCTCTCTTTCACTGATAGCTGTCCTGTAGGCTGCAAAAGGCGGCTTGTCTGGACTGGACTGGAGTGCCTTGCATACAAATCTGTGCATCTGCCATTTTTATGTCATCCTCTGGACCCATTTGTTTCAAGTTGCAACGCCTGCAGCTCTCCTTGCTCAGGTGTATTATGTAATAATCCCCTGCCTTGTTTTTACTGAGGCAGTAAAATGCCTGGCATGCAAATAGACAGTGGATGGTCCTGGTATCTCTCAAATCTCTGCACAGGATCTTAGACAGACAGCAGGTGGTGCTTTGCCTCTGTGAATGTTAAACTAATCCTTCACATAACAGACCAATGAATATCTGTGGTTGTGGCTATTCCGGTCATGAAGTCATGTGACAGGAGCTGTCATGTGTATCATTGTAAAAGAGAGAAAATGGGGCAAGGAGTAGGTAGTGAGAAGGGTGACAGATTTATTGTGACTGAGAGACATGCAAGCAAAGATGAGTTGGACATTTTCTCCTCAGATGATCCAGAGCAGCTTGAATTTTCCACATGGTGAGAGAGAGTAGTTACAGAGTAGTCTAGGAGTGAATTTTGGCACCTCATTTGGCTGGTACTAAAGTGTCCCATTCAAGTCCCCTGTGTCTTGATGCCAAGGCTCTTTCTAATCATGGGCCTGTGGATCGATTCATAACAGAAGGTGTTCAGTCTAACTCTTAAATTATCCATGCAGCAAACGATGCTCCTGATCTAGCCCTGCTGTCTCTGGACATGGGAGTGGAGTAGTCGTATCTGTTCGAAATCCAACCATGATTTGTTTCAGGAGAAAATGATATTACATGAATAAAACCTATGTAGGCTGCGCGTGTGGCAGAGGTACTGACTAATAATTCTGAGAATAATAATTAAGATTAAGGATTGTTATTTATTGGGGTCTTTCTTCCAAATGAAACTGCTCCCACACAGTGTGGATGAGAGCTTCTGACACATCAGCAACATTTGCATTTATTGTCCACACATGCAGAATATGTAATCCTGTTAAAAGAGATGAACACTTTTGAAGTGTGCTTTGAAACACAAGGGTGCATAAACAGAACAGTAATACATCTTTCCTCACCAAGCTGTTTCAGCTGTAAAGTGCCATCTGTAGGCCAAAAGTCCATCATGGTTTCGTCATAGTTTCACAGTTTTCTGAGGACCAGGGAAGCAGTAGTTGTTGGAGCGTGTTGTGTAGACACTCTGTCCTCTTCCTGCTCTTGCCTTGTTAATGTTATGAAAGAGGTTTTAAGAGTTTTTGTGCTGTGCAACACAGGGAGCCCTTCCACTTCCTCAAGACTTTGCTCATTCAGAGGCACTTATGTGTGTGCTCTCAGCTAGATCCTTCCTGTTTATGTCGTTCTTTAATTCTAGTTTTGACAGCAACTTGGTCATGTGTGCTCCTTTGTATAATGAAACAGATAAGCAATGTTTTTCTGTTGGATTCTTCAGTGTAGCTTGCTAGCATGCTCTTGTTTGTCAAGTGAACACTTCTGATTCTTGTCATTTATCAAGTTCCAAACACTTGAATGACACTTATTTCTCTCTGTGTTACATTGTCTGATCCCAGTTGTCTATGTGCATTATCATACCCTTGTTCTATGATCTCTTACTCAAGCTCTCTGTGTCTTTAAATCCAGGGGTGGATCAACAATGTTCGTGCTGGTTCCTTCTCCTGCCAGGGGAACCACATCAAGGCCAACTCCAAGCTGGTTGCCTTTAACACCGAGCAGGCTGGTAAGGCTATAAAACTATGGTCAACATTTTGCTCCACGCAAACAGAAGCAATCATTGTCTATAATTTAAACCCCAGATTTGCTTGTGTTTCAACATATGTCCACATTTAATCAGTTAAACAGAAAAGATTTCTCAAGAAGAGAGACAGAACACTACATTTACTAAAGCTTTATTGTTTACAGTATACGTTAATTTAGTTACAATGCCCACAGTTGGCACTCATAAGACAGGGAGTGCATCATTAAAGTATAATGGATGTCACTGTTTGTGTCTGCAGGTGGAGGCATGCTGGGTCTGTCTTCAGTCAAACCTGGTTCAGATGGCCAATGGACAGTCACCCAGATTTCCTGCCATTCTGGTAATTTTTCATGCTTTTGTCAGCACATTATTTTGTTGCAGTCCTCTGCTGTCTCTTCCATATCCCCCTCCCTCTGTATAAAAACCAACACTCTAACCCTAAAGGACACTGTGTCCTCTTTAAAAAATGAATCACATGAGAAATGCAAGTGTCTTTGCCCAGAAATGAATTTAACCCTAGACTGCTGTGACCCAGATCTAATTTTCATTTTCCATTTGTTTTCCCTCCTCTCTCCCAGATCTAGTGACTGATATGGACTTTTCTCCTTTTGATGAGAGTCTCCTGGCAACATGCTCTGGAGATGAAACGGTGAGCTCTTCAGCACTGTCTTTCTTTCTGTCTTTCATTTGTTCCTTCTCTCCTTCTTTGTATTGATCTTGCCTTATCCTGTTGTAGTTTGCATACACTGAAGTGCACTTCCCGTCCTCTCAGGCTTTGTTGTTCCTGGCAAGACTTTGAATGCAATATGAACCTTCTCATTTTTTGTTATTTAAACCTTTTGAAGACTTTCTCCTCTCAGCACATTATCCTCAGCCACAGGTGCCCGGGCTTACTGGAATCTGCTGAGTGTGGGCCTGCGTCTCCAGACTCAGCAGCTTGGTTTACCTCAGAGACCTGTGTGAACACACACACACATACAACTGTTGCCACACACAGACCTGTAGCGCACACACCGGAGTGGTCCACAGTGCCCAGCATCTGCATCTCACTTTCACTGCTCTTATCTTTTGCCAACAGGGTATATTGTTTCACCAGCTTGGCAGTGCTCAGCAAGTTAAATTAGAGTGAAACTGAGAGAATGCACCTACCTATGAAATATGTCTCCAGGGATGTATTTTACTGACCTAAACTCATTATCATACAGTTTCACTTCATCTGCTATCATCAGCCAGAAATTCAAACCAGACCTGGACGTTGATCCCTGTGCAGGTAGCTGTAGTAGCTGTTCCTGGTTCCTACTTTCTGTGTTTTCTTTTGGTCAGACCCAGAGCTACCTGCTCTAGTGATGCTTTCCAAACCCAGCCTTCATCTCTAGCTCAGGCAGAAATAACCACAATCTTAGGATGGGTTGGTCAAACAAGTCTGTTTTGATAGTCTGATACCTGTCTGAACATACCAATCATAAGCATTTAATTTTATGTTCAAAAGGAATTTACTTAGGTGTGAGGACTATTTCCATCAAAGTAAAATGAGGAAATTTTGACCCTGGCAACCATTGATATTATTTTATTAATTAATTTTATTCATTTTCTTCTCTCTGTGTGTGTACAGGTGAAGCTGTGGCGTTTGTGTGATCCAGAGCTGGAGCAGCCCAGCAGTCCAGAGCTGACCCTGCGTCCAGGTCAGGGCAGGCTGGAGCTGGTGCACTTCCACCCCACCTCCTCTGGCTTGCTGGCCGTCGGCGCCGCTAAGTCTCCTCTGATTTGGGACACCGGCCGTCAGGATTCACCGTTGGCAGGTAGCTACAGCTAGCAAACAAAGCTGCACATGCATACACATTTGTTTGTGCGCACAATTCAAATTAAAGCACACGTCACAAGAAAATTACTTTCTCAGAGTCTTTGTCGAACATCCTGCACTATCTATTACTTTTAACATTTCAGTCTGTGTCAGTTAGTCTTCAGTTTTTGTTGTGCCCTGTTTCATTTCTATGTGTAACATAAATATATACTTGAAGTGGAAGTTGGTTTCCTTTTTTTTTCGTTGGGGACTGTCTGACTTACACTGCCTACGTTTTACAGCCCTGTGGCTCTGTCTAAGTGCTGGAGCAGCAGAGGTAATGTTTTGGTTTGCAGTCCTGGTCCCAGTCTCCCCAGACTGGCCTCAGGATACTGTCACTATCCTCTGGCCTCACCCCAACCCCACAAACACCACGCCCCGTCTCTCATCCCATGACAGCTGGCCTGGCTGCTGCTGCTCACTGCTGATCCAACTTTTCATGAGCTGTACCCCCCACACTGTCTTTCATCACCCTCAATCCTCATTCATATGTGGTTAATGAACAGATAAAATCTATATTTGAATGAGTGCGTTTTTGGGTTCTATTTTTTTCCTTCTACTATTTAAGTCCATGTCACATCACTTTGTAGGTAACTGTCCTAACAAGTGCACTTCTCATCTCTTTTCATCTGTTTGGTGTCTTGGTGGAACTGAACAATTCACACAAGCTGTGCTGTGCTCACTTATGGCACTGCAGGCTAAAATGTGTCATGCTCATAATTTCTCTCATATGCCTAAACTGTAAGGACATATGACCCATCTCTCTGGTGTAAATCATTCCTGTTTTGGTGTGTTATCGTGTGTTTTCTGAATTTTGTGTGCTTGATTTATGGCCTCGTCACTTCCCTGCATTTTCCCTGCAGTGACCTTTCAGATGTTAGATGTCCATGTTCTTTGTCTTGTCTGTATGTGCAGTCATTCTGTGTTCACTGTTTGTATTATCATGGTTTCAACTTTCTTTGCCCTTTTTTGTCCCTGTCTCACATTAGCATCGTGTATCTAGTCCTTTCCTCCTCTCACTTCTTTAATGTTGATGTGTGTGTCTGCAGTTCTGGAGCAGCACAGTGACCAGCTGCAGAGTCTGAGCTGGAAACAGGATGGCTCCCTGCTGGCTTCCTCCTGCAGGGTAAGGCAGCTCATACTGCACCAGATATATAGTAGTGACCTTCACGACTTAACCTTTAATTCCAAAGCGTGATAAAGTGAAAGTTTTATTTTAGTTTTATTCTTTCACCAACTTTATTTGTGTACGGATTGAGGTTTGATTGCTGTAGTTGCAGTGTTTGACCACTAGATGCCGCCAGTGGTTCACATTCAGCTCAGCATTCCCCTCATCGGACACCGCAGCTCCTTATCTGTTTATATGGGGTTTATTTCATCAAAACGTCAACAGGGGTGATGCTCATAAAAAAGGGTGGGGATCACATCACACCAATTGGATTAGGAATTAGTGAGCAGTTCTTTACAGGAAAAAAAGAATTAACTTGGAAAGCCCTATGACATAAAAGACATAACAGCCAGTTTGTTTTAGTGTGGTAATGCTGATGACAAAGCAGTTAAAGAAATCTTGGCCGAGGTTGATAGAGGGCCTGTGGAGATTTTCCTCATCAGATTGGAAACTGTAGTAACTTGGCAATTAAGGCACTTAAAGGGGCTCACGCCTGTGTGTGAAGGATAAATCTGTAATGGCTTTTGTTTTGTCTTGACCCCACCTGACCCCTAACCCCCTATCCCCAGTGCACAGCCCCGTATGCCCCTTTGAACCCTGCCGTCCCCCGATGCAAGTTTTAGTCTTCTGTCAGGAACTGAGGACTGTAATTCCTTTGACATATACAGTAGTTATGTGGCGCAGGGGGGGAAAAGCTAAGTAGAGAGAAAGTTTCCTTGGGTTTTTGTGCATCCATATGGCCCAATTCTCATCTGTGTCATCAGGAAATAATCACTGAGCTTGAAGGGCTTTCCATGAGGTTGTTAATATTTTGTGTAGGAGGAGGAAGGAGGGAGGTGGTATGGGTTTAAGAGTAAGGGGGCAGAGAAAGAAGAGTTTATGAGTTTTTATGAGGATTGTTTCATGAATATATCTGGTTTACAGGAAAAGCTAGATGTGTTTCTATGTGGGTTATTGTCATAGGCTTTAGAGAGTGTGTTTGCTTGCTTGAGTGTACTTGTGTGGTTGCTTGGTGGACACATCTGTGTGTGAGTGGCCCTTCAATTGTGTGTTTGCACGGCCAGATAATTTCCCCTCTCATATGTTGTTGTCTGTCCCGTGCTGGTACACTCAAAGAGTGCTTATAGGTCAGAGGTCGTTTTAGCCAGAATTTGGCATTTTTGCAACAGGTGGGCTCCTAGGTCGTTGTGGAGGGAAAATCCTATTTGTGTGTGTAAATTCCCACACTGCTCTCTGAGCCTTTGGCTTAGGCTCAGGTCACAGAGACCTGAAGACATAGCCCTTGGGCATCATAATCGTGGGTGGGCTACACAGAGGCAGAGAAAAAAACATTACATTACGAAAAACCTCTGTTTGCTATTCAAGCAAATAAATAGCAAATAAATCGCCCTTTGGATATGCTGAGAGGAGACGAAGAGAAGCTGAAGCTAACACTCATCATTCGCTTCAACACTGGATTTAGCTTTTATGTTGTGTATGGCTGTTAGTTGCATACCGCCCCTCCGTGTGTGTGTTTGTGTGTGTGTGTGTGTGTGTGTGTGTGTGTGTGCTTGACTGTGTCACCGTCAGCCTCCTGATTCCCTTTGACATGTATATGTTTGTTAAGTGTGTGCGTGGTTTAGTCTAAGCCCTTTTACTTATTAGCTGCTATCAGCTCCATATGTCAGTCTGCCGCTGTGATCACAGTCACACAGAGGTATTGAGTGACACGGCTGCAGACACGCATGTCCTGGTCACAGCCTGATCCCATTAGACCCCATTTCCTCTCAATCACGCAGGAACCTCTCTGATTGGCTGCTGTGATTGATGCCGAATGCATGTTTGGGCTTGCTGGGGTCAAGGCATGCGAGGCCGCGGAGAGGTCAGAATGAATCAGTGAGATCGCATCGATAAATGAGGAAACTTCAGAGAGCTTGTGTTGGTCTTTATCTGAATTACAATGAGCTGGAGGGATTCTGATGTTTTCAATATCTAGCTCTCATATATTAGTCTCTATGAAATAATTACAGCTGAATGAGGAGGCCCTTTCCTTTTCCTTAAACCTTGACCTCGCATTTTCTCTTGGACCTCGTTTGCACATCATATTCACACTGCTCACGAAGGAAAAATCCACAGTAAACCACAGGCGTGCCTCACAACCCTTACATGGTATTATTACTTAACTTCACATGCTGTCCATATAGTTTAGCGCTGAGAATGAGAAGGAACCAAGTTGCCAACTAACCATCACAGAATTGATTTAAAACAAAAGGTTTTTGGGTTCAGACAGCTTTAAGCTGATTTAAAATGCCATATCTGGTATTGTAATTCATAATATGAATCATTTCCAGCTTCCTTCAGTTCAGTGAATTTCTTTCCCTTTCATCATTTGTGTAGGACAAGATGTTGCGAGTGTTTGACCCCAGAGCCCAGCTGACACCTGTTCAGGTAAGCCTTCCTCTGCTCATAGAAAACAGGGAAATCAAATTCAGCTTCCCAGCATGGAAAAGACTGTATTTCAAACAGACAGAATTTAATGTAGAGCTGTTTACAGAAAGCAAAAAAGGTAGATATGAGTAAAAATGTGTTTGATCTGTGCCACTCCACTGCCATTTACTGTAAGCTGATTTTTTTTTCTCCACACTACATCTAGTGATAAACATGTTGACATTAACCCAGAGAGCTCACCGCTGGCCGCTCTCAGTGATTCATCCACTGTTGATTTATGAATGCAGTTGCGCCTCTCCTCTTCCCACGGGTACCCATACCACACTAAACTAGTGCGACTGTGAACCTCTCCGCTCACACCACTTTTTTTTTTTCCCCCCTTTATTGGAAATCTCTCACCAATGACAACCAAGCCCAAGCAAAAAAAAGTCCTCTGTCACAACCAGCAGCAATGGGAAAGCTGAGTGGCTAAGGGAAGATGAAGATGAAGTGGGAGTGAGCGTTGTGAGAGACCGGTCAGCACAGAGCAAATATTCTCATACACTCTGGTGAAGGTGGACCTCCCAGGGTGTTTTAATTACAGAGATGCTCGGGACTGCCTCGGGCCGTGGGCTCTCTCATTTTTAAATACAAGGAATCTTGAAAAAACATTACATGCTGCAGCAGATTAAATATTAGACCACAGAAATACCTGCAAGGCACATCACCCTGTATGGAAGAGAGAGATGACTGCATATTTCCATGTTCATATATCTGTGTACATGTGTTGTTTTGTATGTGTCTTGAAACTTTTGACACCTTTGTGAAAGGCGTACTGTTTCAGAGGTATGTGATGTCATTGGCTCTGACAGGCAGGGAGCCAGCAGTAAAAAAAAAAAAAAAGGATTATTTTCTTTGTGGCACATGTATGCCTTTTACAAAACAGAGTGTGAGTACAGTGCATGTATGTCTGTGTTTGCAGTAACATGAGCTGAGTCGGCTGGCTCCTCTCCAGTGTTTGAACCTGGATGTTTACATCAGGTGTGTCAGTGTTGAGGTCCTTTTAGCGCATTGCTTTTCAGCAGCCTGTTTGAATTTTCTGCATTGCAAGGAATCTTTCTATCTCTTCCTCACTATGCGGACATCAAGCGCAGCTTTTCAACAGTGCTCCAGATTGCCCGAATAAATACTATTCCAGGTCCTCTCTCAATCTCGTGTACTCTGTTTAACAAATGACTTGAAGTGATTCGAATAAAATTGCACTTAAATCACTTCGTGCAGCCAAAGGGTCTCATTAGTTTAGATTGAATCAGTACTGGGTTGTCTGTATGTCTGAGATGGCGTCTCCAGTAAGAGCCCAGTGGTTACTGGTGGCGGGGATGTGCTGCTGGGACATTCCAGCCAAGTCTATGTCATTTTTGACTTCATTAGATGGTTGACAGTGGTGAGCAATAGGCCATATGTGGGAGAAAGGGAAAAATAGATGTGACAAAGGTTTTAAGGCGGATTTGAAACCAGGAATAAGTTTTAGCTGTTCTGGTATGAGCTTTTGACCAGTGGTTCCCAGTACCTGGGCCTCTTGCGGTGGCATGCAACTAAGTACATTTACTCAAGTGCTGTAGCCTAATACACGTTTATACTTTTAAGTTACACTACACTTGTACTTTCCTTGAGTATTTCGACAACTACATTTCAATACAATTACAATATTATACTTTTTACTCCTTTACATTTATTTGGCAGCTATAGTTACTTTGTAAACTCAAGTTTTACCTAGAAAACATGTAATTAGTTTATAAAATATAGTGCTGTCTGTATTAACTATCCAACAGTATATGAAGTAGCTAATATTAGCCTTACATATACCATTTACAAAATGAACATACAGCTTAATAATAATGTAATAATTTTTCAAATCATAATTAATATCGTAGTGTTTAATAATATAACAATGTATAATGAGTCATTTTATTTTTGTTGCTCAGAGTACATTGTGCTGTTAATATGTACATACTTTTAAGTAAATGCAATTGTTTAATGCAGAACGTTTACTTGTATTTTTATACTGTTTTATTTAACGTAAATAATCTGAATAGTTAAACACTGCAGGCTGTGAATTGATACTGGACCTTGAGGAAATTATATGATTTGACCAAAACAGAAAAAGCTAAATATTATCCACAGAATATAAGTTTCATATGTGCTGCATTTTTTTGTTTAAATAGATCATTAGTATGAGAGGTAACCAGTCCATCATCTCCACTTTTCAGCATTCAGCAGTGATTGAATTTGTGTGTAATCACTACCTGAGTGTCTCACTGAGAGATCTCTGTGCTTTTTTCATTTAGCCACAAAATAGCCACAATGAAAGACAGGCAGTTTTTGTTTAGTTTTTATGCTCGCCCACTGTGTCTTTTGTGCACTCTATTTTCTTTCTCTCTCTCTCTCATTCTCTTTCTGTGCAAACTCTGTGTCAAGAAAAAGCCCACAAGAAGATGGGAGACCTCTCTGTCCTCCCTGTCTGGTCCGCAACAAAATTTATAGCAAATTTATAAAAGGTCTGCGGTGTAAAAAAGGTGCTTCTGACTTTTGGGCCACCAGGACACACTCTTTTTCTCTCTCTCTCTTTCTTCCCTGCTCTGTCATTAATCCTCCTGGTTTCACTGCCATGGAGAGGAGGACCGAGGAGTGCAGAGGCCTGAGTCAGCATTTTACCCTCCTCTGCACTCCGCACATGGCTCCACCACCTCAAAGAAGACTTAGGACCCAGATCAAAGTTATTAGAGGGTTGCTCTTCCCTTTTTGGTTTTGCGCTCCCTTGTTTTCTTGCTCTCCCTTCCTATCTCTCTTAAAGTTGCTAGGTTCTGCTGTGGGTGGCTTCAGTCTGGAGTCCTCTGACAGCAGAGTGGGCAGAGCTTCACCCTGACAGCTTTCAGATGTGTGACTCTCTCTCTCTCTCTCTCTCTCTCTGGAGAATGGGAGAGCCACCACCACTCCTATTAACACCTCATCTGCTGAAGGAGGGTTTATAGGGTGCGGGTGATGAATCTTAAACAAAACATGATGAGGGCAGTAATTTGGCTGTATAGCAGAGTGTAAAGCTCAAATTTCTACATGGACCCACAAAACAATTTTCAACACCATAAGACATAACACAACATTTCACATTGTATCAGTGGTTTGGAGATTCCAAATTGTTTGTGCCCAATGCAAGGGCACATTCAAGCATTTTCCCCAGTTTGCATTTTGATCAGTTTGTTGTTGTAGATGCGATGTGATGCCAGGGAAAGGCCAGCGTGGCCACAAAGTAAACAGAGAGGGGCAGAGAAGTGTCCAAACTATTTGAATTTGTAACCTCACTGGGAGGTCTGTTTAGCTTCTTACATGAGAGCCAGTCAGTTGTCCTCATCAAGAGAAGCCGCAACTCTTCCCTGAAAAGATTCCTGGGGAAGGATATCTCACGAATGCTGCAGAGCATTATAGTAAAGAGTAATTTTCTCTTATTTTGAGGTAGAAAGAGTAAAATGTGTATATCTTAAAAGAAAATAAAAACTGGTTATCTGAAACAAAAGACACTGATACAGTATCACCTGTGCTTTTACATGTAATATGTATTTTGATTTATGTCTGTCCATCAAATGAATCTATTTATTTTCTGCTACTAGTGTCTACCCAACAATCTAAGGGGCCTGTCAGGACAAAGGCACACATCCCCTTTGTTAGTTGGCAGAGGTACGCCTAGTTTATGTTCTGTTTACTGAATTAGTTTCCTTGAAACCGGTACTCAGCCCATGCCTAGTCACAATAGAGTAGTGCATTCTGTCAGGTATCAGCAGGAACGGTATGATGAAAAATATCAATGGTTTTGAAACCTTGACTTTTTCAAACCATGATATACCTTGAAACTGGTAACTGGCCATTGCCTACTGGTCATAGTGAGATAGATCACTTGATATCATTTTAAAATGAGGATAATGGTGCATATTTTCATGCAATCTCCCAGAAGGATATTCATACTGTTAAACTAAAAAAGTGCCACAAATAGTTGTGTCATAAATAGAAAAAAAATAAGAGAGTTCCTTGGCTCCTTTCTCACGTTTGCACAGCTGGGCAATCACCGTGTAAAGTGGGTGTGAATGTCAGATTGTTGGTTTCGGAAAGTTACAAAAATGGTTGGACACACGCACGCACACACAGCACCTAATCCTCTAACACTGCACACATCCTAATGGGTTGAATAGACCTGTTCCATTTCAAAAGCTTTTCTGAATGCAGTCATGACAGCAGCTCCTTTCGTCTGAATTTGTGAGACGTGTATTGCAGTATATAATTTTTTTGCTCTGATCAGAATCAGATTGTTTTGGCGAGTCTCTTCCACCCATAAAGCCTGGAAATACCAACCACATTCTGCTTATTCCGTATTTGCATTTAGGTGATTATCAATCACTGGTAGGTATTGCACTACAGTGGAAATTTTGTTATTCAATATTAGATGAATGAAAAATGGTGCACTGTCTTGCCAGTTCCCCATTATTTATTCTAGTGAAACATCAGAACTTGTACTTTGAGTTGGTTATGATGAATTTTGTCCCAGTCTACCACAGATATTTGAGTTTGTTGCTTGTTTAAACTGGTAAACTTTTTTCACTTATCTTAATTAGGGGAGAAGGTGTAGCTATGTGCCCCCTCCCCCATCCCATCCCATGAGCTGGGACACAGTTCCTGTGTCCACTGGTATCCTGGTTATACCCATGGCAGCGTAGTCGAGTGGGGCTGGCTCATCCCTGTGGCCAGCTCTGAACTGGGTTCTCTCCTAGCCAGGTGGGGTAAATATAGGCCCTAATTACAGCCCTGCTCTCGCTGTATTTATGGGAAATAAGACTGCGCAGGGTAATTAAGGTCTTGGACAGGAGGAGCAGTATATACTGCATCTGTAATCAGTGTGTGTGTGTGTATGTATGTGCACAAGCATACAGACGGTTGTATTTAGGTAGTTGGCACAGTTGGGGCAGAGTGTGCGTCCGTACATGTGGCATCTTTTTGCTCCCTGTCCCACCACTGAAAGGCGGATTAAATTTCAGATTTGAATTTTGTTTAGTTGTCTGTTTTTCTGTTTTGCCTGACTTTCTCTTCTTTCCCCAGGCAATAGTTAAGCAAGTATGTTTCATTTATCGTCCTACATATGTCTTGACTTAAGAATTACCAAGAAATTTTAAGTGTTAAATTAATCACCATCTTATCGCATCTGAAGGACACTTGTTAAAGGACCAGTCTTATTAGTGTGTGAAGCTTTTTAAATAATTAAAGTTGATGCAATTCAATTAAAACCTCTGAGTTTTTCCAGATATAAGTTCCACACAGTGTAAGGATGACAAAGTGGTGAATCACTGAGTACCAAAGATAAACATTATACACAGCATTAAAACTCTTTGCTATACTGGGTTCTGCCCTCCCTGCCATAACATCCTTACACTGGCCTCTTGTTTTCAGATGAGTTTCTTTCACATCTCTATGTAGTTAGGCCTCCGCCCTGCTTTCCTGTGCTGGGCTACATGACTCCACAGACACAGCACAGAAGGACTGACCTAGTCCCAGTGGGTTGAGGTGTTTTATGGATGTAAGGACACGTGCCTTTGTGGCCACTTGTGTCTCCTCTCCTCTCTCTCGTGTCTCATTGTATCTTTTGATCCATCCCCAAAGTCTGTGTATTTGCTGAGTGTGTGGTTCTGTATTTGAGTGTGTGTCTCTGTGTGTATACCATGTGTGCTTCAAATTACAGTGCTGAAAATACCCCTCATAGTTTTGGGCCAGTGCTGGCCGTAGAGCTGTCGATCTGTGGTCGCTGGAAGAGGAGGGAGACAGGAAAAGGGAATAGTTTGCTGGACTTGGGGGCCAGATTCCTCTTTTTCAGCTTGAGCTTCTGCTGCTTTGGGTGAAATTAGAGAGGACCACGGGCTGGAATGGGTTTGGAGGGAACGCTGGGCAGGGCCAAGGAAAAGCACAGCGGTTTCACTGCTATAGGTGGCTGCGAGTAGCCACTCATACCATCTTTTATATCCTGCCATAAATTACACAGACTGAACTCCCTGGTAGGTGTGTGTGTGTGTGTGTGTGTGTGTCTAAATACTTGGATTTCTCATTACAGGCATAATAAACAGGCATGTGTTATCTATGTGTCTTTGAATTCTTATAATTGGAAAAGTGTGTGTGTGTGTGTTTGGGAAGTAGGGGGCGGGTGTATGTGTGTGTCCACGCTCAGATTTCTCATTATGGGCAGAATAAACTACCGGCAGGCACTGTGAGCTTAGTATGTGTGTGTGGATTCTGGCAGGCAACACAATGAAGCTCTTTGACTGCAGCAGAAGACTTTAGTTTGTATCACAGATGTAAACCCAGAGGGAGAGCCATGAAGGAGAAACAGAAAAGAGATGACGTGAAATGGAAGAACTCAATTTTGGTGTTTGTGTCTGCATTCTGTTGCTTTGATGCTGTTATTTGATGTCTTGTGTTCTCTTGTATGTTTTCATTCACAAGAAATAAGGGGTACATTAAATTGATCTGCCTGATATATACTGGTAAGGCTGATATTATCATTAGACAGTGTGACAGATCTATAGTGTGATCCATATGTTGGCAAACATGCAAAAAGAAACTGCAGTGCAATATCTTGCAGCGATATACTTTGTTCAGACTACATTTTATATACAGACGTATATAAAGTCCTTCGCAGTAGCAATTTTGGAGCTTTCAGTCATGTCTCAAGATTCTCATCAGCTTATTCAGTTATTGTCTGTAATAATCCACAATGGCATAATTTCTAGCGAAATAGAGGATATAAAGGATTTTATTGATTTATGTTATTAATGTCATAATATATGGTAATGATATCATAATATCATTCAGACTCTGATTAAAGCTGTCTCTGAGCTTTGAGCCTCAGGCTGTGTGGTCGGGGTGTCCAAGACAAGTCTATTCTCCAAGGTTCAAAAGAGCATCACATAAAACATGCATCAGATGCAGATACAGATGTGGAAATTCCTTTCTCAGTCTCAAAAATGCCTGGTATTCTGTTGTACCAACAAATTATTTCTTCTCACAAAATGTCAGAGCTTGCCAGAGAATGAGATTTTGATACTTCCCGCAGAATGAAGCTTGTTTAGAGTGTGGAGAATGTCTAATACTAACACCACAGGGATAAGCAGTCAACATTGTGAAATGTGAAATATAATGTCTATAAAGAACGGGAGCTCATTCCAAGAATATGTCATGGGCTTACTCAACACTGAGCTCCAAATTCCAGATACACAAGCTGCATCATTTTGCCAAAAATCAAGCCAAAAATGCTTCTGTGTTTTAAAAACTATTCTACTTCATAGCCAATATTGGCAATTGGCTGTAACAAGACCATTTGTGATAACGTGTGATTTAATGGCCAGTCTATCATGCACTCTTTGTGCATGTGTAGTGTGGCTGTTAGACACAGATTTTTACTGCTGAATATGTGTTCAACATCAATTTTTCTTTCTGAATGTAAACATGTCACAGCAGAAATATTCCTTAGTACACACAACAGCATGCTCCTCATAACATTTTCACCTCCCCAGTGAATGTGTGACGGCATTAAGCATACAATTTAGCACAGCAGTGCAAGATAATATATAAACTAACTTCACAAATATTGACAATGATGACTGGGAGACATATTTTTGTTTTTATTTTCCTCTTAACAGCACCATGATGCACTCACATCTTCCACTGCTTGTAGAAATCTTAAGTCGTGATACAGAGAAAAGACAACTGGCAAGAAAAATGTCTTTAACTGTGCCAAAGTGCCAATTAGTAGGCTGACCCCCATCTAACCAGTGTAATCCCTGTGACTTTTGACCTTTTTAGGTTTGATAGAAATTTACCTTTATGTCATCAGAGCTTGGCTTTACATTTCAGCCAATGTTGTGCTGCATCAAATTGCATTTATTCATACTGTGTGTTAACATGCCTCAGATGAGATCATTTTTGCAGATCTGTTTCATTTTTGGGCTGACCTTACTGCACATATGTCCCCCTCTGTCTCTCCCCGCCCTTTACACTCCTGAGGGGTGAGATTTCCTCCTGTGGTTTGTCTCTTTCTGTTTACTCACCCTCTTTCCCAATCTCACCCCCATGCACGGTGCTTTGTGCCTGCATCTCTCTCCATTGGACCCTGCTGGGATCAGGACCTGGTAATAGCCAGTGGTTAACTCAGTCCAGATGTTGTGCCCCCCCTCCCACCCCTCCATCTCTCAGCTCCCTGTGTTACTGGCGGCCCCACTGCCAGTGTTAGTTAAAGTTTGAGGAAATCTGGCGAGGCTGACAGGAGTCTTTCCTAATGAGGGGGCAGGATTTTTGCTATCCTGGGCAGCTCAGCAAAACAGTGGCATAAAATCTGGATTATTCCATCCGCTGAACTGGATGGAGTCCGTCTCAATTATAATTGATCCATCAGTGCCTGGTTTTTATGATTTAGCTCCTCCGTGTGTGTATTTTCTTTGTAAATAAAGAGATAATCTTGCCTCTGGTTTGGTTTGATATCATGTGTGAGTTATGTTTTGTGTGTCTAGGTATAAACAGAAGGATGGCTTAATTAAAACTGGTCATTCTGGTTCCTGGAGAGGGAGTTTGAGGGGGTAAAGAAGTCCAGGGATGGGGATTTGGAGGATAAGATTTGAAGTTTGAAGGGGTTTTAGCTGCTTCAGCTAATGAACAGGGTTTGTCTTTGAGTGTGTGTTTGCACAAGTGTTTGTGGTGGTGTGTGCTCTGGGGATGGCGCTAAAAGTATTTTTTGGAGGAAAGGGGTAAGAGTGGGTGCCAGCTGGCAGTGATGGAGCTCTTTGCTCACATGTGTGTGTTGTTTGTGAGCAGTGGGCTCATTAGTGCGTTCGGTGCTCTGGAACTCTTAGTTTCCAACTAATTAAGGCCCTACGCACACATGTGGGTGACACCTGGAGCCAAAAATGGATGATGATTAGATCTTTTTCCTGTTACATCCTGAGACTGAAATTAATTATCATGGGAATTAATATCTTCTTCAGCTGTCAGTCATATGTTGTCTGAATCTCTCTGTGTTTTGTCAGAGTTTAGGGATGAGAAGTTGAAAAATGAAGCTAAGAAGAAAGATTCACTAACGAAATGATCATTGTTACTTGGTAAATGAGGTAAGTCCACATGGGACTTGTTTGTTTTAGGAACTTGGCAATTTTTTGTCATCACTTTTGAATAAGAGAGAAGAGAGCCTCTTGATTGATTTAATATAAGAAATGAATCATCACGTTGACATCAGCACTTCCAAACCAGCACAGTTTCAGCATCTCACAGCTCCCATGTGACTTCACCTCAATTTGCCCTCATTAACTCTGCTTCCCTTTTCAGAATCTACAATGTGGCTTTAATCACCATCTGCATTGCTTTGCCTAGGTTATCCATTTTATTTTAAACAGCAAATTGTGTCTCTGTCTTTGCTTTAAACTTGGCCAAAGTCCTCTGCTCCTGGAGGTATTACAAGAGCAGGGAGAATTTAGTCTTTTTTGGTCTTTTCGCAGCCAGAACAGCAGAATGAGGTGTGAATTGGCTTGTTGTTGATCCTCTGTACCTTGTGTTGTTTTACGAAGGATCAATTACTGTGGTTTATTTGTAAAGTGTGTGGGTTTTGGGGCCTGCAAGTAGCTGAAAGCAGCAGGTGCTGTTTGTGTGTGAATTGATGTTGGTCCTAAGAGTATGGAACAGATGGGATTGTGTGCATCAGACCTCTGTGGGTCATCAGTATACACTATTATGAATATATTACAACAATAGAGACTCACAGGTCTTTACTTTGAATCCGACTTCACTTTGTAGCAGAAGCTGACCTGTTAGACTGTCAGATGACATCTGCATATTCATTCATATACAGTAGGACAGAGTGAGAACAAGACCCGTGACAACCTCAGAGTGCTCTGAGGGAAATAAAGTGCAGCGTGGGCTCAATCCATGGCTAAACTAGCTGACCTTAGTTTGACCAAACACTGGTGCTGTTTCAATTATCCTGGGCAGCCTGTTCACCTCAGTCTGTGCTTCCTCCATATGCAAGTTTAATCATACTGGTGGTTAGCTAGTTTCCATTATTTCAGCAGTCTTTAGCAACTGTATTTATTATGAATAGCCAAAACACTTTGCAGTTTTCAAAACTTTAATCCAATTCTCTAAGATACACTCATTGTATCTAATGTCAATATGCTGTGAAAAAATGTAATAGTTTGTATGATAATCATATAATTAGAGCTAATTGACAAAATAGCAGAACTGATTACACTAAATAGCAGCAAAGTGGTGTTTACTGAATTCTAGCCATAAATCACTGGTGGAATGTGAGAATGTAAGTTGAAGCATCTCTGATATTGTAATCCTAACAAATGAGTATGAAATAAGGTCAAGCACAGTTTAATATGGTACAGTCTTGTAAGTGCTAATTTGCATATTGGTGATCCAGCCTTATGAACTATTTATGAAGTAAATACAGTATGTGTTTTTAAAGTAAAAACACAATTCAGAGGAGCCTCACAGAATACAGAGACTCAAAGGTCCAATTTAAACAGCCCCATGAAAATAGCTCCCCTTGTAGTGTCTCCCAGGGGTTATTGTAGAAAAATGCACTGTAGCTCAGCGCAGCTGCCGGTTACCACAGGTTATGAGAATGGGACACAGGTGCGCATACCTGCATCAGTGCTGGATGTTTTTCTTCTTGGAGGCCAAAGAAAATGAGCAGTGTTCTATAACATAATGAGTTCCTAAAAGGGGAAACAGTTGAGCATATGAGGGCCTGAAATCTGGCTCACACATGTCTTGTAAATACCACATCCTTTTCCAACAAAAGCCAGCTTAGGTCATCTTTTACTAATTGAGCTGCTTAAGACAACAGGTTCTGCTACAATTTGTGGTTTCATGCAAGAACTGAATAGAAGTTCACCCTGAGTGAGTGTGTTGAGTGTTGGGGTAAAGTTGGAGTAAAGTTAGCATCGGAAGGCCTGTCATAGCTGGGAATTCTCTGCAAAGTGTTGTGAGCAGCGGCAGGAGATTGAGCTGTTTGTTAGCATAGTGTCGATGAGGTAATTAATCAAGCTGTCAGTCAGCTGCACCACGCTCTGCTGCTGCACATACAGTATGTCAGGGGTCAACACTTGGGTTGTGGGCATTGAAATGATACCCTAGTATATAAAGGATAAAAGCCTTAGCATTGGCTTCACACTGGAGTTATCTCATTGCAAGTTTATGTTCCTTTAGGCTAACACCTGCTGCTGTAATTATAATGGCATTAAACTTGTTTTTCTTTCATTCATTGTTGATTTTATCTTAAATATGAACGATTCCTCAAGTCCTTGAAATTGATGCAAAAACTTCCAGTATCACACTTTGATTACAGCAAACAAATAGTAGATTAAGAAAGGACTGTAAAACAATGAAATATCCTCCAGTATTTACACAGGGTAAAGGATGCCATGATTATACACAAATGAAATGAGCAAAACATGCCTCACACACATGTGCCTCCTGAGCTTATCCCACTGTGCACAATTCATGATTCTATACAAATGCGTGGGGGTACTTTGAAGATGTGAGGCTTCTATGATGTGGTTTCAGGGAGGGAGTAAAGCCAGCCAACTGTATCCGTTGCCAGCTATGAAAGAGCCGTAAGTGACAACAGGCACTGAAGGGCTGGGTCAGGCCATAGGGACTGAGGAGCTTCGTGGTTGTCTCCAACAGTGTGAGCACGATTAGCTGTGTGTTGTCTGCTCCTGCTGTGGCTAACACACCCCATCCTCATAGGAAAGCCTCCAAAGAGTCATCTCTTTGTTTCTACGGAGCAGGTCTGGCGTGCAGATACTCATCAGCCCCGGCTGTCGGGGTTCTTGCTGTCGTCAGCAGCATCATTCTTTCCCTGGCATTCGTGCCTTGTCCTGCCCCATGGATCTCTGTTTGGATTTAAAGGACCAAGCCACTAAGTGCATCTCTAGAATATGAATTGCTTGAACCTCAACCACAATAACCATCAAAAACTCTGGAGATCACCAAACATGCACTTGAAATCTCCTCTGGCTCTCCAGTGCTTCTCTTGGACTGAAATGTAGATTCGGGCAATTCAGTGGTCCCGTTAATCATGTTAGTTCCAGGAACCAACTAGCTCTGTATGGCGCTCTGATCCAAAACCGGTCTCTGCGACCTTGGGTAGTTTTCCCAGAGGGGGGGCCCTTGCCAGTAGGCACAGTACAGTTGGTGCCAGTCCCCTCAAAGTGCGGTGCAATTGGGTCCAATCTATTGTCCCCCCAGGCCTCAAAGAGGGGTGACCACAGCCCAGGCTGGCACAGTTGACTGGCTGGAAGTCTGACTGTGGCCACATGGCCCAATTAGCACCATGGTTCAATAATCACAGTCTTCCTACCACTTCAGTGTTTCATTTCACTTAGCAAGGCAGTTAAACTGATTTGTCTGCCTATAGCCTTGACCAAAAATCACAATGGAAGTCTGCCCTACTGCGCCCGAAACTTAGTTTTCAAAAACATTAATGAGGACTGGTTGGAAAACATTTTATGACATTCCGATGTATAGTTCATGACTTTACTAATAAAATTAGACAAGCATGCATGTGATTAAGGCATTATTTACTTCCCATGATTCCAGTTTTACACCACTAATTTTGTTGGCCCTGTTTGTGGGTCCTTTTAGAGTCTGAAAATATATCTCCCATCAGTCAATTATGTTGAAGCAGATGGCCTCTCCCTGTCTGTAATCATCCAAAATAAGCAAATATAAAAGGCAAGTGATCTTTGGCTCGATATGTTGAGCGAATGATTGTATGTGGATAAAAAAATAACCTGCCCTGGCTCAGGCTGGGTAATGGTTTTTACACCTGCAGCCACAGATTCCTCAAGAAATACACATGCTGGATAAGATTACTCCTTCACCACCAAATTGCAATGGGCAGAACATACAGTACACGCAGTGTTTGTTATTTATTTTTCAGCCATTCAATTCCATGGATCTGACACATTCTAGGGAAGGTATGCTTTAAAAAGAATTCCTTAACAATTGTCAAACCACAGCCTTTAGAGATGTCTACTGCCAAGTGTGTCATACCTGTATGGGTAACACATACACTAGAACTGTGACTGTTCCTTATTCTTGGAAGTCGGCAAACCTTTGAAGGGAGGAACGTATTGTTAGAGGGTTTGTACTTTATCTTTATACTCCTAGCTCACTGTGGTAGATGCATAAAGATAAGGAAAGAGGGGGAAATTGAAACTGAATGCAAGATTAAACACACAAAATGTTGAAAATATGCCTCATTTACTTAAAAGATTGAAAAAGAACAAAATCTCTTTTACATGATTGTAGCCGTTTTCATTTAACCTTAATGATAGAACAGAGCAAGCAAACAAATGAGTGTAGCAGCAGTGGAGGTATGGTAGCATAGTGCCAGCTCTTGAAAGCTTACACCGGTGAGAAAGCGGGGCCTCCTGCACTGCGGCTACCAGAGCACTTGTACATACAACGTACATTTTCCTCCCTGTATTTTTAGCCACTCATGGACAAAGTAGATCAGAAACCAGATCACCTCTCTAACCTGTGCTGTAGCTCTCCTTACCTTTTTTTCACTGCATTCTTCTCACTCCAGCATTTTCTTTCTATTAACTTCTGTCATCCGCTATCCAAAAGGGAATTGATCTCTTGTTAAACCCCCTTTTTCCATCTACCTCTTTTTCCCCCCTCATGATTTATTTTTCCATGGGGTGGAATGATTTCTGGGACCAGTATTTTTTCCTGCCCTCTTAAAACACAGGGTGACGTCTTTGTGGCGGGCAGTCGGTGGCAATCAGTCTTTTCACAAAGTCTCAGTGGAGCACAGAAGCTGAGCCAGCTCTCTGTACTGTTGGCCAGAAATAATGTGTAATTATTGACACTGATTAATTCACAATATTGTCAGAGAGTTTTAGGCTTTAGCTTTAGAGCTGAAATGATATAGTTAATTAATTGAGTAGTTGATGAAGAGAAAATGAACTTGGTAACTGTTTTGAAAATTAATTAATTGTGATAGAAAAGCAGCTTCTCAAATGTAAAGATTTGCTGCCTTTCTTAGTCTTATGTGATAGTATAGACTAAACACATAATCTGCAGATTAATCAGTAATGGAAATAGTCATTAGTTGCAGTCCTATTAAGGCATATGCAAAAATAAGAACTTTATTTATGAGTTAAATGTAGCTTTTAGTTGCCATTTGATCTGTTTTGGTTTCAGTCTCCTCTGAAGCACAAAGAAAAACTGTAGCAACATTCATGACAGCATTGCACCTGCCACCTTCTAATAAAGGAAATATAGGATATATGATATGCAGGACATGTAGCACTGGGGAGTGTGTAGGATGAAATTGAGGAAATCCCTCCCTGATCCCAGTAAGATGGATGTGCCTTGTGTGTAAAACCAAGAGTGCAGTTTTCCCCTTTTTTTCACTGTTCACCTCTATTCCCTTTCCATCTCCGTGTCCTATCCTTATCCCCCCCATGCCTGTTCCAATTAAGGCTAGGAAGAAGAGTATAAGGATAGAAAAGAAGAAAATCCAGACAACTGGTTCAAGGAAGAGGATTCTGGATATCCCATTCAAGTTGGATACTATATTTAACTGGGGATCAGTCCAGTTTGTATCACTGGACCCTCCCCAGGGGTTGCAGCCTGCTTGCTTGGTGTCTGCTGAGTAGACCTGGCCCCCGTAGCTGCGCTCATTGTCTGGTTGGCTCACATCACAGCTAGTTTTTACTGCACAGCACTTCTCATTTGCTGACACAAAGGAAATTAAATGGGGGGAAAGAATGACTGTAGGCAAGGCTAATATGAAAAAAGGATGATGGTAGTAACAATCTATGAGGTGAATCGGTAGCAGTCGTACTTAGCTGAAATTTTTTGTTACAAATTGGTTATTATTATGTGTTTGTATTTTACGTTTGCATCTAAAAAACTGGTTGGAAATTGCACTTACTGTATAACCTGACACTCTTGTAAATCGTGAGTTCATGATGTATGACCCTCACATGTCAGAGAGATCACTTCTCAGATTCATGCTATTACAGCTGCGCCTAAAGATTTACTCCATGTTGTCATTCCCTTAGATTACACTCTCTGCCCAGCTTCTGACCTTGCACATTAATTTTCATCTTCAGGACGGGAGAAAGAGTGCAGAGAAAGGAGAAGTATGGAAAAATAGGAGAATGGCTTGTGGCTTCTGGACCTTTTGGAGAAATGAGTGAAATGTAAGATGGTTCCAATTAATGGAGAAAAAGTGGCGGTAGGCCGTAGAGGAAATGAAAAAATAAAATGGCTAGTTTGATTTCCATCTTCTACCCCCTACCCCTGTTCTCCTCTTCATTTCCCGCTTCTGTCCTCTCTGTTTCTAGAGGCCCGTCTGCTCCTGTACATTCAATAGTAGTGAATCCTGACTCAGAAACACAACTTAAATGGACCATGAAGACAGAGCAGGATGAAGAAAATCCAGTAATTGCTGAAAAGACTAATTAGCCGTAGATGAAAAGGCTGAGAGGGAGTCTGTTTCAGGGGTGATGAAAGCTTCAAGGCAACAGTTATTGATTAGAGGAGGGGAAATTAAAGGGGGGGAAAAAGACAATTTTGTGAGAAGAGTGGAAAGATGGAGAGGAGAATAAATGAGGAGCAGGTTGGAGAGATGAGTGGCTTCGGCTAGGGCTACATATGGTGTAGTGTTGTCTATTATACTTTGCACAGAACAGCAGGGACAAAGACAAGGGAAGAACTGACAAACAGATGCCTTTGTTAACATAAACTTAAGCTACAATAGGCAGGAGCACAACATGCAGGAAAAACTTTTTAATCAGGTGAAACAAGTCTTTGTTTCAAAGTCCGACATTTTGGCAAATAGGCCTGTTTGATTTTTTAGATGAGATCGATGCCTTTCTCATGTCTGTACAATAAATATGAAACGACCACCAGCAGCCGCTTATCTTAGCTTAGCATAACGACTGGAAATAGGGGGGAGCAGCCAACCTGGCTCAGTTTTACATTCAAGTTTTTATACGGATTAAACATGCAAGAAGACATAAATGAGCTTTTCAGAGCAGGAGCTTTTGATTGACTCTTATCTACTATAAACACAAATTATCTGACTGGAAGATCTGCCATTATAATGTAGTATAAGACTGGATGAAGTTAGGAAAATAAGCACTTGATCTTCCAGCACACCACATTAATTTCTGCACCGCTGGCACTCATTGTTGAATACTTAATACCCCTATTGAGCTGATACACAGAGCGGTGGAAAGACAGAAAGAGAGTGAGAGAGATAGAGGGAGATGCAGAGATTGTGATAGTTCCCATATGTGCATACAGACACCTGATATTCGTCCCGGTGGGTGAATCAACATTCTCCGTGAGTGACACAGATGTGCGCTCCGTCTGTTGAAGTTCAGAAGTTAAATAGTTGTGGGAGAAGGACAGAAGGAGATGGAGTGATCCTCATTTGTTTATATTGGGAGAGGATATTTAATAGACCCATAAAACCATAATTGGCTAGACTGCTGACTGGCACTTTTCTGTGTCTACGGCTTTGTCTGCAAAGTGTTTAACCTGAGTGTAAACCCCGTCTGGTGTCGTTTCAGTTTGATTAGCATTATTGCAGCCAGCAACACTTTGATCCTTTTTTTCTCTTCTTCTTCCTCTCACTCTCTTTGTAGCTATTAATCCTGGTCCATGACTTTTACTATTTAGAAGTCTGAAAAATATTTTCTCACATCTTGATGCAGACACCTGTGTTGGTAATATTCTTTTCCCAGATGTGATGTCATTTCCTTTACTTCCTTTATTGTGTATGTGAGCCAGTCATTCGAGCAGGTGTAGCTGATTCTTTACACCTCCTGTGCGTATACTGTCAAGTCATGAGCCATTTCTCTCTTCTCTCTGTCCTTCTGTGTGAATTCCATCAGCTTGGATCCTTTGTTCTGCTGCTAAGGAAAACATTTGTCTTATTTTTTTTTTTTTTTCCCATCTCTCCCTCCCCTTCTCCTTTTCTCCCCGTTTTCAAGTGTGTCATGATCGATTTGTAGCATGTCGGTAAGGTTTAGCCGTGGGGGTGGGGGAGTCTAGGTGAATGGGATTTGAGTTAAATTTATGACTGTAGAGGAGAGATACTGTTTGGCAACATTTATATACACACACACACAAGGTCCAGATGTTGTGTCCTCTGGCTGCCCCGGGGTGTTAGTAGTTTCGCGTAGCTCTCTGACGGCTGTGTTACGCTTCCTGAAGCCGAAACACTGTTTATTGGGAAAGGGTGAGTGGAGGCCCAGCACAAACCCCTAATCCTCAGTTGCACTTCTGCTCGGTCTGGCCGGCAAGCCCTGATGACATCTTCATTAAAAGGCTTAAAGCTGCACGTGCCTTCAGATCCGGGTGAAGGATGATATCATGGTGGTGCGATCTATGGAGCATGTATAACTGTCTGCCATGAGAGATGTCAGACCTGTTTATTCGCCTTCAGACCTGGAGCTGGCTCGCTCAGGCAGCGTAGTGAAGGCCTGAGGGATGCTGTAATGGCAAAACTAAGCCCGTCTGCTCTAGAGATGGTTCACAGAAAGGTGATATATTTTCAGTATTGTTTTTTTTATTGATTCTCTGAAGGAGAATTTGTCTTTATGTCCTCCCCGGTACACAGACAGGTCTGAAGGCAGGATGAATATGGGTGTGTTGTGAAGCTTGTGTACAATCCTAATATGAATTTTTTTACAGACATATATAGTTCTCAGATGATAAATCCCATTGACTTTGGTGATCCCCTGACTTTAGCGCCACCAACAGTTTGACGTTTTTGGGTATTAGTGAAATGTCTTGACATCTATAAGATAAACTGCCATGCAGTTTGGTGCAGCTATCCATGTTGCCCAGAGGATTAATCCTGATGGCTTTGGTGATTTCTTGACTTCTTCTCCAGCACCACCATGAGGTTGACATTGGTGTTTGAATTGAAATGTCTCAACAGCTTCATGAAATGATGTATACACACTTATGTTCCCTTGAGCCTTTTCATCTAGTCTGCCATCATCAGGACATTTTTATTATTTGTCCAGTACTTTTGATTATGACCAAATTCCCGCAAAAGTCATGATGTTCTCCTCAGTCTCAGCTGTCCTTTGTGTTTAGTGCCAGTTAGCAAATGTTAGCATGGTAATGTACTAAGCTTAGCTGGTCAATATGGTAAACATACCAAACATCAGCATGTTCGCATTGTCATGGTGGGAATGTTAGCATGCTGATGTTAGCATTAATCTCAAAGCACAGCTGTGCCTAAGTAAAATATGGCAAAAAGTGATGATGCAGAATTTATGCTGTTTACTCTTGCATGTAATATGAATACAATTGGAATCTCCTGCTGTTAGCCAGAAATATGAATCAGACACCACATGTTCCTCCTAAAAGCAGCGCCAGTGTTAAACAGACCCTGAGCAGATTAAAATAGGCCGTGCTCAACTTGTTCCTAGTTTGGTCAGAGTGCCAGTTCTGCATTGTCTTGCCCCTGGAAGGAAATCGGCCAGTAGTGCTGGTGATGAACAGCTCAGTGGCAATGAATTCTCTCCATGTCTGTTTATAATGTGCTGGCTTTAGCCTTTCTTTCTCCTTCCCCCGCTCTTTTCTGATCTATCGCTTTTTTGGAGGTCTTAGTTTACTCTGGATCGCTCCTGTACATCTGGGCTATTTTTCAACTGACTCACTTGCATGGACTTATCAAGGCAAATGTGAGTTTAGTTACCTGCATAAGGCATACCGGCTGACTGCAGGCTGAAAAATGATCCTCAGTCACAACTTAAGTGTTTATTCAATCCAGGACTTATTATCAACTCTGTCAGTGGCTTGGTAGCGAAACTTTAGAAACGTGTTTGAGAGCCAGGTCAGTAGAGTGTTTGCTAATCCCTCTTAGTGGATAAAGCTATTTGGGAGCACACCAGGAGCCAGAAAACATCTGTATAACGTACAGATGGTATCAGATAAAACACTGGTATGGACAAAGACGAATCATCCCTGGGAGAGGTGCAGAAGTGCGCATATGAGAATTTCCTTTTTAAAGCTGTGATCTGATGTTGGCAGCGCTCTCAACATATGTAGCAATGTCAAGTCCCCTCATAGCTGAGAACAATAAATTTAATTTGAACCACCAGTGTGGCCAATAAGCACGCATTCAGCTCACTGCCAATGATTTATAGTTTGTTCTGCATCACTGACAGGGATGGTTCCAGCACAGGAGTCTTGGCATAAGCCGTACATTTAGCAAAAAAGTCTAACATTTTTGGAAATATACTTGTTTCCATCCAACCCATAGTTAGACAAGATTTATATCCATTTCATCTCATTGTATTCAGAACATAGATCAGAGCTGCAAAAATTGGCTTCCCCTCCAAAAATTAGATGAGAAGATCGGTACCACTGTCATGTTTGCGTGTCAAGAGTGGTGACAGAGCCAGAAGGAGATCAGCTTAGTATAGCATGAAGTCTGGCTCACCCCAGAGTTAAACATTTGTCTACTAATCCCTCAGTAATTTATATGTTGTATATCGTTTGTTTTATTTGTACAGAAAAAGAAATGTTGAAGTGACTGTTTATGGCTTTGGGGGAATTACATGATTTATCTTTTAGTTTTGTTGTTTAGTTACAACAGCGCACATACCAGGCAGCCTCTATGAGGACATGATTTTTGAGCCGCTGCATGTGCTTAGTCACTGCCCTGAGTGGTTGCTGATCAAGAAATGACTCATCCTAAAACCAGTGCCTCATTTCTGTATATCTATATTTGCTTAACAAGATAAGATGCAATTACAGTACCCTCATGGGGAAGGGAGTGAACTTTCAAAATTCCTTTTGATTGAAATCAATAAAACAAAAAAACAGTTCCACAGACTAAAAAATGACCACCCTTATTCTTCATTTTCCTCTGCCCAAAGAACTCCTGCTGCACCCGCAGAAAGCTGACATGTGTGTGTCATTTATTGGCCACATGTACTGGAGTAAGAAGCACCCCGGAGAGGATTTGGGAAGAGCAAGCAGCGATGACACATTGGATTTAGACAGTTTAAAGAAATTTGAATAACCAGGCCCCCTGTTTCTCCTTTTCAGCAGTCAATTTACAAACCACCAGGCTGGACGTGTGGCAAGAGTGACGTCAGAGAGGAGAGAAAAGGAAGTGGGGTTTGAGTTAGAATTGATATGACCTACATGTGTGTTGCCCTCCATGCGCATATGTGCCTCTCAAACTGGATTTAATATTCTGTGTTCATCCCTATTTGTTCAACTGGCAAATGCTCATTGGACACAGTCGTACGTTAATGGAAGGTTAATGGAGGTTGTACAGTTCAGGGCCCTGTAACCTATCTCGTGTTCTGGGGTGCAACATGGTAGCTCAAGTTGCCCCCATTTGTTTTTACAATTTGTCATCTGCGGCCATTTAACAGTGACATGAGAATGAGGCGGTACACTCTGTAGAGAGGTTATAAGTGTTAAGCCATAGAAAGTAAGCCTCTGTCTTCTTGACGTGCACACACGACCGGCCACGCTCCTTAGGGTTAGTGTGACCATAAAAATGACAACAGTAATTTGGGGAGACACAGTGGGCTGAAGGGCTACCAGCTCCTGTTCCATGGAAACTTCATCGCTGACCTACATGCCTTATGGGAAAGTTCAGCGTAACTCTAGTATTTAGTGCACAGATACCACAGGGCACAGTAACTGATGGCGGGTGTGAGACATTACCTGACAGATAAGCTCTAAATAGCAAGATTTTACTGAGTTTTAAAACCCTTGTTACTTAGCAATCACACTTTTAAGTAGTTGATTGACAAATCATCAGCCAGCCTTGTGCATCTTATCTCACCTTTTGTCCTCACTTTCACAATTACAGTATGTGCGTGGCTTGATTCAATAGCAGCCCAGTGTTGAGGACAATACATACAAGACCCCATGCAATTAACTTACTTATATTCCCCTTCCACTTGCCTCTTGCTTCTCTTTAATGTGTTGTCTTTACAAACATTCTCTCATTTCAACACTCACAGTTGTGTTTTGCCATTACCACTGACAACATGTGTCATTTGTATTTAAAGACCACCTATCAAACCCGACCTGGCAATGCTGTTTTGACACATATTCCCCATGGAAACAGCGTAACAAAGTCTCAGTACCATGAATGCACACACAGACGTAGTGTCACAGTTTGGTAATCTAAGCTGCACCCGGGGCAGAAGTCACCTTGTCTGCTACATCAACAACAACAAGCGCCCCTTTCATGGGACAAGTCCTGTTCTGTTCAACCACAGGGATCTGTCAGAGGCACCTGGGAATAGTCCTGTCTGTCTTCCTTCCTCTCCTTTGCCCCCCCCCCCCCAAAATCATTCACTCATCACCCCCCTCGTTATCTTGAACTAGACCTCAAGGTTATGTTTAAAGTTAGGGTTCATCGTGGTGACATTGACTTAATGAAAGCAAGAACAAAGAGTCAAGTTAGATGTGTTACGTTTGTGTAAATGTGATGGTTCTTGGGAATGTCTGAGTTAATTTTTTTGCATTGTTTATCCCACAGAGTGCCAAGAGTCTTCAGAACAACAAGGATTCACGCATCCTGTGGGCTAAAGATGACTTTTTACTGACCACTGGCTTTGATATGGTGAGAAACTCTTAGACACAGCTTGTCAAGTGTGTGTGAGTGTTTTTTACACCTCATAGGTAAACTTAATTCACTCTCAGCATTTTTAACAATGGAATTAATGTACACTTATACACTAATGGTAATGGTAAAAATCCCAGGCCTCCTCCTGTTTTGCCTCTCCTCTTCAGATGACAATGTATCTTAGCGAATATTACCATCAAACAACACCACACCTGTCAGTGGTGGCTACAACTATGAGCCCAATATGTTGAAAAAAGCAACTGATTGGTTTAACCTGTGTATGTATGCTCTATTCCTTATCTGTTGGTGTGAATTTCTGTGTCTGCCTCTGTTCACAGTCATTAATGCTTAATGTTATTGTGTGTGTAGATGCGTGGTCGGGAGGTGAGGCTTTGGGACAGCAGGAAGCTGAGCTCTTCTGTCAGCACTGTGTCACTTGGCACTTCCAGCGGGTGAGTACAGAATCAGTTTGTACCCCCCCACCCCCCCACCCCCAAAAAAAAAAAAAAAAAACTGACTGGCCCAGTCATGACACTGACAGTGTTACACTTTAATGTTTTGTCAGACAGAGTCATGTGTTACAGAGTGTATCGCTGTGTGATCCGACATACTTAGCGTACAGTGTATGTGTGTGGTATGTGAATAATAGTGTATGGTATTGCATATGTGGAATGATGTATGGAGGGCCTCCACACATTGTGAAGCTTCCTTGCGGCTGTACGTCCCAATGGGCAGGGAGACCTCCCAGAGCTCTGACACTGTCGCTCCACATTCCTGCCATTTCCTGGGTCAGAGCCACACACAGAGACTCCTATACTCCCTCATAGCAAAGGAGAGAGTGTGTCAGGCAGCAGCAGTAGACACATTGACACTTCTCCCTCCAGCTCACCGCTTGTCATTTCTCCTCCTGACCTTTTCTAATCCCTTGGTTTATTTTTCCAAACACGGCTGCCGAGGATGGGAGGAGAGCGGGAGCGTGGCCGGGCTCCAGAGAGGAGAGGAATGGAACGATGGGGGAAGAATGAGAACAGAGGGGTGGGAGTGAGGACTTCTTTTGTCTGATCCAGCTGATCCATTTTACTATAAACGGGTTGGCGGGCCAAGTCACTCCAAACCAGAGCTGACCTGACTTTGCTAGGTCATGCAGCATAATGTGGTGGATTAAATAAATTTATTATTATGATTATTACTGTAAAAAGGCAATGAGGTAGCACAGATTCACCATCTATTCTTTGGCACTGTCTGTATGTGTCCATGTTTGGTTGCAGCAAGATCCAGAGAGTGTGAAGATGTACAAGGTAGATTTTTCTAAATAGTGAGAACAGTTTTTATTAACCCAAGACTATCACAGGGAAGCAGTCATTGTTTTTCCTTCCCTTTGGAATTCATGTGTGTGTGTGTGTGTGTGTGTGTGAGAGAGAGACGTTTAAGAGTTGACACAGCGGGGTCCTAAATAACAACCTCCGCTCTCCCTCCTCCCCATGCCCTCATGCTCGCCACTCATCTCCATTTCCTCTACTTCCTCTTTCATTTGAGTGAGATACAGATAGTTGCCTGTCTGAGTGCCTCTTTGGAATCCATCGCGTCGTTTGGTGCCAGCATACTTTTCATGGAAATGGAGGATATCTGATGCCACTGATCCCGAATTTTAAAAAAAAAGTTCTATTACCAAGGCAAATATGTTTTTTGTGATATTCGTACTAGATGACCGGAGAAAATCCTCACAAGGCACATCAGGAGCTGGGTGTCTGCCAATACCCACAGTGTTAATTAGTTAATTTTATTGGAAGGTTTGTCTCCCTGGTGCTTTTCCTCATAGACAGAGGAATGTTGAAGTTTACTTAAGAATCTGTAGCCACTGTTTTGTAGGTGTGATGATGGCGCAACGGGAAGAGAATTTACCGACAGTGTGAGGATTTCTACTGTCCTGCTCATCTGGGGACAAGCTGTTAAGCATTCCTTATGCCTTCTTACTGAGCCTCAGTGTTGTTTTCTATGAGTCTGTCTACACTTTATTAAATCAACAGAAGAGCAGATCATCTTGGATTTATTAAGTACCTTTCATTAGCTTCGAATTTGGCTTCCTGTATTTTGATACTAGTGAATTTGAAATACAGTGATTTTTCCATTGGACGTACAATAATTGCAAGGGTGTGTGCTGAAGCGTCTGCAATATGTCCTGTATTAAATCACTTCAATCATGCTATCATATGCCGGGATGGTGTGTCAGAGAGCTATCACTCCCAAGGCCACATCCCCTTCCAGATGCCTGCAGACCAGCACTGATATAAAACAGGTAGACAATCAAATGACAGATGAGACCTTGCCCTTTACTTCCATTCTTTCTTTTCTCCCTCCTTCTCATTTCTCACATCTTCTTTACCGCAATATTGCCTTCACCCTTCTCTCTCCCAACTCTTCTTCTTTCCCTAATATTTTCAGTCATGCCTGAAAGATTTCTCTTTAAAATTTCTCAAAATGCACAGTTTTAGTGTATTTTTTATTATATTATTATTTTATTATTATAATTTTTATTTTATTTTATTTTTTTTTTCATCAAACTTATTATACATAGTCTCATTCTTCTACTGAGATTTCCCTCTTCATCCTACACCCACCTCCTCCTTACTTCTTCCTCTTTCTAAATGTACTGTAGCTGTAGTTTTGACCAGGGTCCCCGTCTGGTCTTTTGACACACGCTGCTGTTACAGGCCTAGGCTCTGTCTGGTAATCTCCGCAGTGGGAGGCATCCAAAACACTGTCAAAAATAAACAAAGCTTCAGGAGTTAAATTGAGGGGAAAATGCATTCACCACGTCCTATTCAGTCATATCCATCAAAGTGCTGGCCAAACACTTTATGAAGCTAAATCGCTCCTAGACGTAGCCTGCAATCAGCAGTGGCTGATAAGAGAAATGACTGGTCTGTTTCTAGGTAATGGGCAAGGTCAAAATGTTTGTTATAGCTGGCTGTTTACTCAGTCTTTTCTGTATCTGTTTTTATCAATGTTTTATAATGTATCTGGGGAATTGAGGCTCGTGTCTGGGCCTCTTTCCAAGCATGCTAGCAACTATTTATTCAGTATCTCACTGTGCGTGTGTGTAGTTTCTGAGGCAAAGGCACCATACTTTGCGTCATTCAGCTTGTTCTCCTCAGCAATGGGCTATCCTCAAGTTCCCTTTGGCCTTCAGGGTTTTAATTCTTTGTTTCTTGTTTGTTATCATGGTGGGTTTTCTGTGGATAATTTTGTTTTAGTTCAGCATTGCCTCAGTGCGTGTCTCTTGTGTGTGACAAAGCAGCTATGAAAAAGGCTAAATGCAATAATCAAAAGGAGACCTTGTCTCCATTTTTCTCTGCACTTGATAGATTGAACCATGAGCAGCTGAGGAAGCTCAAAGTCAAACATCCATAGTGGGGCATTTCCTCCCTGTCATTTTAGGCATGAGGTGCATATAAAGATGGATTTGTTCTTTTTTCTTGCCTGTTTTTAATTACAAGGGCCGTGGTAAACATGGTGTGTAATTGGAGCAGCGAGCTGGCTTGTATCAGGTTAGCTGTGCTCGTCCACAACATTCAGTAGGACTGTTTTCTTTGGAGTGTCACAACATGAAGAGGCCTGGGAGCATGAGCCAGTAAAATGGGGTTGTGGGTGGAATATAATTTGGATGGCGAATAATGGATAGGAAATGTTTATTTTTTGGTTGGGGTTGAAATGGAGACTGAAAAATTGAGGCATGGAGGGTGTTGAGTCTGAGAGGGGTGTTTTTAACTATGTAAAGGTAGCTATTACTGCAGGCCCGTTTTCCATTCAAGCTGCAGATCTGGACATTGGAGAACAGCATGGATCTGTGTGTACTGCTCTCTCCCTCATACTCTTCCCCCTATAAACCTGAATTATAATAATGAGTTTAATTGGGCCTCTAAGCCAGCTGCAATCAGCGAACTTTACAACTGGGCACGATTGCAACCAGCTTGCCATGTAAATGCTTGAGACGTCATGATAATTATCCATACTCCCCTGCTTCAGCAGCAACACACACAGATTCACCACACTCTCAGAGCTAATACAGCAAGATCTTGATGATGCGTGCCTGTATAGTAGTGTGTAATTGTGTCATAAAGCTGACAGTGAGTTCTCAAAGGGTCAGTTGGTTAGGATTCAGCATGACAAAATGGTAACTTCAGAGAAAGTGCTGACTTTAAACCTAATGTCTGTAATAGTCCTCAGTTATTACCAATGTTCTGCCCCTCTCCTCAAGCACATGAACACATACAAGCGAACACATGTGCATGTACACACACACACACACACACAAACATCTTCTTCATGTTGGTGTACCTCTTCAGCTCTGTCTTTTTTTCTGAGCATGAGTCTGATTAAAACAGATCACTGTGACCTGGTGCCCGCCAGTATCCAGCCTGCCGATTGGAGAAGACATAAGCTTGTCCCCTGAGAGCCGACCCCACTGTTTTCCCAACCCAGTCACGGGTTACACAACGAATTCACCCTCTGAGACGAGCAATGCTGACAGATTGTGCAGTTAGAGAGAGGTTTTGCGGTGGATGGACTGGAGGGCCCCAGGTGTGATGCACGTACTCGCAACCCCTGTTGACTCTCCTCAGTCTATTTCTCAGTGTTTTTCTACTGGGGTCGTGCCTGAGAACAGGGCCCAGTCATTGGGTGTAATTGAGCCAAACTCCCTTTAATCAGACGGATTGAGAAGAGGCCTGCGCCCCAGAAGGGAACCAGCCTTTTACAGAACAGTCCCCCCTTTTCTCCCGTTGCAGCCCAGGCACTCTAAAATCAGTCCCAGCTGAAGGCTTTCCTGTGGGGATTAGGTGCAGCTGCAGCACTCCTAACCAAACCAAACCAGACCAAAAAAAAAAAAAGCCACAGAATGTTTGAACGATAGTTTGACCTTGCTCCTTTCTCGGAGTTCACTTTCTAAGACAAAATGGAGCTTTGTTGTTTGGGTCCAGCTCAGAAGCTGCGCGTGTTTAAGGTGGAGAGAAAGGCAAAACTGCAATCTTAAGGTGATCCTCAGGGTCAAGTCGACAGTTCAGCTGCTGCACCCCCTCTCCAGTACGGCCTTGGGGGATGGTACAGGGTAAAGATGTGACCGCACACGCTCCGTCAAAGAACCTGAACTCTGTGTTCTGACAGCTGAAACATGGCGTCTGGAATCTGTTAGTCATTTGGGGTTTCAGTTTGTGATTCAGTAGAGGGGGAGTTCGACCAGGGAAAGAGGATGAAAAAGGAGGGGGAGGGAGCTCTGAAATCCCCTCTTATATGTTTTTTTTTTTTTTTTTCGGAGATATTGTCTCTCTGTTAGCTTTTATGGGCTTTCATGGAGGCTCATGTGGCAACCTTACTCCATAACACCTCATTGGAGAAGTCCTCTGTTCCTCTTTCAAGCCCTGTGATAAACTAAAAGAGCAAATGTCCTATTATTCCTGGGCTCTGCTAACCTGTCAAAAATACAGCCATTATCCTTTAGTGAATCCTTTCTTTATCCTCATCTGGCCACCTATTAAACCTGTTGTCTGTTAACATTTGTCCCCCCATTCCTCCACATAATAAATGGTAACAGGGGGCTGAGTTTTCAAAGGTGCTGGTGTCTGGGATTCTAATTAAGTGTTTTTTTTTTTTTTTAAAGAAAAGCCTAATGGAGCCTTTCAGAACTGGTAAAAAAAGACATGGAAGTATGTGGAGCGTTTGGCAGGGGATATTTAATATAATTCACAGAGGGTTTTGATTTCATCCCGCAGGTATGTGCTCAGCACTCCAGGGATCAGAAGGACCCTTTTGTGTGAACTCGCCACAGAAGGAAAAATAGAAAAAGCCTCTCCCTCCCACCTTCAGCTGCCTCCTTCCTTCCTACCTCCCCCTTCTCTTCTTCCATTAACCTTTACTCTTCTTTATTTTCTTTCATGGCTTAGGTTATGATTTCATGCAGACTAAACTGGAGAAGATTTGTCAGCGGAAGCTTCTCTGTATTATGTGGCAGTTGAGAACGTCTTAATTCTGTTAAGGTAACTGGACAAATGACTCAAAAGTTGAAGGCTTTTTCTGGAACCTCACTGGAGACTGTGTCAGACTTCACTTTCCATCCTGTATAAAAACAGCAGTGGAGTTTGCACTTGCAGCTGCAGATGTTGCTTTTCTCCAACATCTGGAAAAATGTCTTTTTTCCCTTTATTAAAAATGCACTGGCAATAACATTTGGGATCTTTGCCCTACCAAAAGCTTTCACACTAGTTTGGGCCATCCCAAGTCCATTTCAGCACTTTTCTTCCCAGCTCTGTGGGGTAGATATCCAGTAGCTTAGCTCCTGATAGAGATGTGAGGAAGGCTGGGTTGGCAGAGGACACAGGGCTAAAGTGGAACCAGCGCAGGCTATTATTCCCAACACATGGATGCAATGTTGGGAGATGAATAAACACAATGCTATTAACTATCAGTGCAAGGGGATAGTATTTGTGGAGGAGCCACAATGGCAGGTTCAGGGAGGAGTAGTTTGTGTCAAAATCCACAAGGTTGACTTTGTGCCCCATTTGTTCTAGGATTATCTTTTGTTTCTTGTATACTTTTTCCAAGCCTTCTGATATATCTATTTCATCTATTTGCTTTCAGTTTCGCTTACTGTGCAATTTTTATTCAATTCATCTGCCTTGTCTCTTTTTCTGTTTATGCGTTCTTCCATACTCCCCCCCCCACTTCCTCCACAACTCTCTGTCAACACATGTATTTGTTTTATAAGACTCATGATTGTCCCTTTCACGAGAATCAGGAACCGTAGCGCGGCAGAGCTCCCGTTTTTAAATCATGCCTCGTTTCTGGACGCCAGTCACCCCCTGGATGCCTGCCACCTCTCTCTGCTGTGGTAGAAAGAACGATTTGAGCGATGGAGAGAAGTGTGTTTCCCATTAGTAGATGGTTTCCTCTGCCCTGCACCCCGCCCACCGCTGCCCTGCAGCCTGGCCTCCACTGCTGCAGATTGGCAGCCTGTCACTGCACACCTCACAGCCTTACAAAGGATAATGAAAGTACAAAGGGAGTGATAGAGAGACTGCGATATTGATGCGAGCAGACAAGCAGGAGTTGCTCCTGCCCACATAATTTATATGTATAGACTTGCATATGCGCAGAGACAGAGATAGATTGACCTTCTTAAATTACACAGTCCAAGATAAAACTGAGATAAAATTTGTGGTAATTCAAACCTCCAAAAATGTTGTTAACATGAAAAACCATTAAACTCATAGCTGTTGAAGCTTCTAGTGTAATCTGTTTGTATTTTGACATTTCTGAGGTGTAGGGTCTGTACTCCAGTACAAAGGGTCTTTACATCCAATTGGATGAACTGTGTGAATACTATACTTACTATACTAACTGATTTTTGTATCATTGTCCTCCCACATGATATTGCACTTGTATTGTCCAGTGAATTTAGACTCATCTCCTGATATGAGTTGAATATGTATTTCTACATTCATTCTGCTGTCAGACATGACCGTGCCAAAACACCACCTCCAGTATGTTTTCCAGATGAGGTGGTATTCTTGGATCATGATTTCTCACTTTGTTTTCCTCTATGCTTTAACCTTCCTTTCAGGTTTATCTTTATCTCATCTGTCCATAACACTTTGCACATTTCTTACTGTACTTTTTTGGAAACCGTAACCTCCTCTCTCACTCCTGGAGACTTACCACACGTTTGTCTTGTTGTAAACCCTCGTTGGTGTCGTCCTTTCTTGAAGATCCAATTATTCTTATGTTATTTTCTTCCATGGTCTACCAGGCTGTTTATAATTGCTGAGTTGCAGTGCATTCTTGATTCCTAAAAACCGATACCACTCGACACACTTAATTCAGATTTTTCAGCCACATGATGGCTTCTTTGTTCCTTCAGACTCCAATGAAAATGTCACAGGACATTTGATTATGTGTGTCTTAATTCTGTTGTGCATGAATTAATGATAACGTGAGACACACCTGCTCAAGAAACATCTGAGCAGCCAGTTGTATCATTATTTTTGATGATTCAGTTCTTCTGAAGCTGAAACTTGGCACACCACAGTCATTGTTTGATTTCAGATCCAGCCACAAAAACAAAAAAACAAGTGTCACTGTCCAAATACCAATCATGATTGCCAATAATGATGGCAAAGCTAATCTCATAATGTCTGAGCCAGTAACTTTTCCCATGTGCAAATGGTCTGTGTAATGTCGGCACAGCACTCATCCACATCTGGAACTATAGCAAAACCAGCCCAACTTTCCTCCTTTTTTAAAGTGAGTTTGAGTGAGCAGACTTTTCCTATCGTTTAATAGAGAGAGCAGCTAAGGTGGATTGTCTGCTCGTTGTATTCTCCTTTATGATAATGTTTCCATGATAGAAACCAGTGATCCCAGGCCACGTCGTTGGCAGGCCTGCTGTCTGAAAAGGAAACTCGAGCAAACAGAGGGAAATTCTTTATTAAAGAGGCTTCCTGATTGGTCAGTGGCAGGTGGGACACGTGCTCCTGGCTGATATTTGTCTGCCCACACTGTGGAAACATGTCAGTGTCAGTGAGGCAGGAGTAATATGCCACGCTCAGTTTAATGGGAAAAGTGCTGAGGCATGCTGCTGCTCATCGTCTGAGTGTGTGTGTGTGTACTTTTCACTGGTCATATGATTGGATGCTCTAATGCCTCACTGTGTTTTCGTGGTGTTGATGCACCAGAGGTTGAAACTTGCAAGTGGGTGTACATATACAGTATGTACTATTATGTGTGTTTGTCTTCATGTGTGTACACTGTATGTGTACGCACTCTACTGAGTAGTAGATGATCAACAGAGAGGAAAAGAGCAAGGAAAGGACTGAACAGCATCACCGCCTGTCTGATTTCACTTGTCGCTATGGAAATGTTATGACAACAAAAGCTGCTCTGCACCTGCATGGCCTCCTTGCTTTTCTGCCCAAGGTTGTGCGTGTATGTGTGTGTGTGTGGGTCTGTGCAAGTGCACTTGGCGTAAGCAGATTAAAAATTTTCATCAAAATGTAATTGGTGGGAGAGTTGAAGAGGTGGTGGTGGTGGCCAGGAAATAATTTCCCCATTGTGCAAAGCAAGATAGAGAGGGAGAAGAGAAGAAAAGGTGGAGGACCCTCAGGGGGAGCACCAGTTGGTCTTTAGTCTGTGTGCTCTTAAAGAAACTTCTGTGGATTTTCCTGCACTAACATCGACTGAAAGTCCTCGGTATGAGGCCAGCTAACATTATTTCAGCGAGGTCAATTAGTCAGCCAGCTATTGTATGGGCGCTTTGTGCGAGGCTGGGGGGGTCAGGGGACTGAGTTGGGGACAAGTGGGAGGTAGAGGTCTTGTAAGAGTTGGGGGTGTAAGCTCTCTATTGTACCTTTGCCACCTTTTGTCCAAAACTTGTTTCCTCTGGCAAGAAAAGATGATGAGGAAAACATACTTCAGGTTTAAGTTTAAGGTGTTCCTTAGTTTTAATACTGCAAGACTAATTTAGCATCTTAATCTGCCATTTCAAACTTACAGTAGTTAAATTGTGGTGTTTGGCTGGAAATGGACCTGTGAGTGTTGCTGCAATCATTGGTGTAGGTAAACAGACCTACATGGATGGTTGGGAAGGGGTGGTTTTCTATGGATGTCCTGTCTCCCATAAAGTTTGTGGACTTTCTCACCCATAGCTCCGATTGTGAAAGTTTTCTAAAAGTGGTTCCTGTCCCCATCCATTATCTACAGCACTTTACATGATTTGCAGTGCCATTAACCCGAACATAGGGGCACTCTTCCAATGCACTTTGCATGCTTGTGTGTGTGTGTGTGTGTGTAAAGGGCATTCGGAGCACAGGTGGCTCTCACACAGCAGCCCAACTGTGAGCTGGAGGGGGCTGCACTGCCAGAAAAGCTGGACTCGGTCAGTCACACACACACACACACACACACACACACACACACACACACACATACATGCGTATTTCTCATACTACATGCTACTGTCATGGCCATATGCATGCCTGGGACTAATCTGCTGTTTCTTTTACCTTTTTTCAGCACATGCACCATCAAACAGTATTCATCATCACTGCATCGGACAGGGCGGAGTGACATAGACTTAATCAACTATGCCTTGCTCAGCCATGCATTCAGGCGCAGTATAGGTGATACTTAACAAGATACAGTACACTTAAAACATACAGTAATTCCACGCCTTTTGTTTTTCTTTTTCTCTCTTTTAATTCAGTTGCTTCTCGTTTACCCAGTTTAAATTTTCTTGCAGCCTGACTGTGTCGATTGATCACGTCTCTCTCTCGGTAGTTGGTCTGGCCAGTACAGTAACTACATAAACCTTCTATTTTGCCACTGTAAAACAGACATTGTAAAGCAGCTATGCCTTCCTAGTTTTGTGAAAATTTCCACATGTTTACTGTATCCTGCTGTTTTTCCTCTCCACTGGGTTTCTTTTATATGCTGAAGCCAGTATTGGGTCTTGGAGAGGGTGAAAGAGCAACCTTCATAAAGCACCTTAGATAAAACATGTTTGACTGCGACTGTTTGAAACACTGGAGTTCGGTTGCAGGGGAAATATCTAAGGACCACTTGTTCCTTAGAGGCCAAAAGGACAAAGCTGGTGAGCTGGGCCTTCACTCTGACCTGCCTGGGTGCAGTTAGGGGAACAAACCTTTTCAGTAGCACTGGACTGAAAAAAACAGGCTTGATGATGAACGGGTGTAGAAATTTATACACACGTGCTTGGATGAGGTGGCCTGTATTGGCCTTTGTAACTGTTTTCCACAACATCCTGGCTATCATGGGCCATCCACGGGGTCCATCATGGCAGCTGTGGGGACTCAGCTGAGCTGGCAGGCTGCATCGCTCTACAGTCAGCTACGAAGCACCACTGTGCAAACCAACACAGGGGCATAAACATACATCAAAGCCACACTCCATGTCATCTAATTTTTTTAAGTTCGCGATTAGTCTTCGTCAACATATGTCTTTACTTTGAACTGAGTGGATAATGCTGACTCATCCAACCTACTGGTCAGAATGACACACTTAAATGTCTAGTGTTAGTTAGAGATTATGTCACAGTGTTTGTTCTAGCAGCATTGTCCCGCCATATGTGTTAATTCCAAGCTTTTTATTTCTCACTCCCAACTTTTTTCTCAAAGAAAACTCAATGTTTTCGGTTATTTTACAAAGTATTTGAAGTTTTGATAGCTTGCATTGTCTCATAACTTTCATGTTGCTTCCAGGGCCTGACTGAAAAACATTGGCAAGATCTTTCACAATGGCAAATTTGCCTGATTTTATGCTTGTTCATGGTATCTGAGCGATTCTTGCAGTGACAGAGATGATCTGCTTTTTATAAAACCTGGTTCTTTTGCTCCACTTAGACCATGCACAACTCATATATACTGTTCTAAAGGTGCTGGTAGAAAATTTTGCTCCTATGTTTGAAACAAAATATTTTGTAGAGTTTCATCTGACCATATTGGATAGCAAAATTGTTTATACCTATTCCATATGGCCACACACTTATGTGTAAAGCTCCGTCAATACAGAGATAGAGATAACTGCGCACACTGGAGTCTCCTCAAAGGCATTCCAATTTAGTTGTATGCACAAAGAAGCGTGAAGAATCAGAGAATTTGTAAATACATACCGTCAATGTATCATCAGACATATGACACATGTTTTTAGACTGATTGTGACTACATTTCTCTATTGGCAAATAAGTTTTATCTTAAAATCTAATTTGTTGCTCTCTGTATCGTGAGAATTGCGATTACACAGATCCATGATGTACGGTAAACAAGAACTGCTAACTGATATCCAGCATATTGTTGGTGTCAATCGCCAACATGTAAACAGATATAAACTCGTTGTAAACCTACAGTGCAAATAACTGACCCATGGCAAATACAGGCGTCTTTTCACATCCACCAAAACATTATGGAACTGTGCTTCCAAGCCTCATATAGATGATGATACTAGTTGTAAATCAACTGATATTAACTTTTGGTAGCACCCACATTATTAAGTCTCAGAATGTCCCATCAGCATGGTTTTATACGCTCGAACGCTGACATTTTCCACTTCCTGTTCTTATAGAGATATTTACCCTGTGTTGAGAACGATATATAGACAGAAGTTTGAGCTTTGTTTGTCTGAGGAGGAGCCCACAGTTCTCAGACTTTAAATAAAGTATACTGACACATTGAGACTAATAAGCTTTTGTCATTCGCCAACATGCGTTATACAGCGTGCCACAACCATTCCACCTCGCTGTTACCTTTTTTCTTCCCTCTCATCTCCCCTTTCATTCTGTAAGTCAATTATAATGAAGAAGGGAATGCGAGATGGCCTGAAACAGGAGGGAGTACCACTGTTCTGCACCACATGTAGAAACCAAGATTAGCAAAAGACATATGGCCTTGGAATAACACACATGAACACACACGTAGCATCTCCTAACCTAAAACTAAGTGATTGGAGTAAGTCCCATGAAAATAGATGGAAAGATGGGATGCTTAGAAATATAGAGACATTGTGACAGGACAGGGACAGAGGGAAAGAGATGGACTGTTAAAAAGGGGCAAATATGTGTTGGTTGCTTGATGGAGTTGGCACCGCATGCTCTGCTCCTGACCTTAGTGGGTTTGTGTAAATTATATCCCTTACGAAAAATATATGGTTGAACTGGGAGACCCCTCCTCCTCTTCATCTCTGTCTGCTGTCTTTTACCTTCTGGTGAGTGTCTATACATCTTTTCTGTCCTCACCACCCCACCCCCACTCCCCGCCTTCTCTCTCCATATGCCTTCCTCCTTATTCTTGCTCTCGTATTCATTCCTTTGTTTTATTGTTGTTTCTTTTGGTCACGCCATAGTAACTCCAGTTCTTATTTTATCCATTCATCACCTCATCCTTCTCTTCTCAGCCCCTGCTTTTATGTTCCCATATCACCCTGCCCCCATCCCTCTCTCCCTTCTCTTTCTCCTCACAGTCATGCTATATTTTCTGCTGCCTGGAGGATACATTTAGATTGTGGTCACTTGGGAAGTGATGGCTACATTAGCGGGGGGGTCTGATGAATCGCTACCTTCTCTTAGCCACAGTGGGCTCCACGCAGGCTGATGCAGACTTTCCACTGGGGTGAACCCATCGACATGGGGTGCCTACCAGGGAGCTCGGCCGCTGTGCCCGCACCCCCAGGCCACAACCCGGGCTGGCAGGCACCCACACAGGCACGCGGCGTCAGGCTGCCCAGCGGGTGTCCCTGTTTATGTTTGTCTTGTGCGGTGGCTAGTTTCTCACTGTGCAGTAGTGACCATAGCACCACCCAGCCCGGCACACCACCCTCTCTCCAAGAAATGCCCTCTCCGACCCTGGCCAAGCCCCGGACAGTTGTGGGCTGTAAAAGGCCCTTGGCATCTGTCGCTGCAACTGGACTGGATCAGAGGTCGGCTGTGGCTGCGGATCCACATACTGAGTTAGTGAAGAGCTTAGGCCATACTTAAAGGACCATACTGGTGGTTTTGCGTGTTTTAGCTCATGAAATACAAATTGTGTATACTTAAAATTACTGCCTATCATTTACCAAAACATACCGTAAATCTTTAGGTTGACTTGCTTAGTCCAGCATGAAAATCAGCTTGCCACCGACTTGAAACTGGCATCGGATAGCTAATCATTTGCAGGGACCACTTAGTCCACTTAATTTTGGTGTAAAAGATATGTTATTGTTGCTTCAGTGCTGCAAATTCAGCTGCAAACGGGTACACTTCTGAAAACTCTTTGTTGTGCATTCGAAGAAGCTCAGGCATCTGAGATTTGAGAGTTGTTACTGAAAAGCATTTGATTCATGAGCTGAGTTGTGGGAGAGATAAACAAAAAGCAAACATTCATGTGGTCAATTGTGCATGTTGTGAAAAGAATGAAATTTATTCAGTTTATGCAAAAAAAAGAAAAAGAAAAAAGAAACCACAAACAAAACATTTGCTGCTTGGCTGCTGACTGTCAAACTCAGAGTTCATTCTCAAGTGCCTCTTTGAATGCAAACAAGGAAGACTTTTTGAAAACAGTCCCTACTCAAAACTGCGTTTACATATATAACAATTATGTAACTTTGACAGATCTAAATAAAAGCTTTGTCCACCACATATCATACAAGCTGTGCTGTGTACAATTTTTCACCCCATCCTATTGTAGCCCATCCATGGAATTTTGTAAAAAAGAAATGTGCAACTTATCTCAGATGACAGTTTTTTACTGTTATCTTTGAACAGGATCAACATTTTTATCAAGCTCTGCTCACTTCTGATATCTTTTGCACAACTAAACCATTGCTCTCAAAGAGTACCCCATACACAAATATAACAAGGCTTATAACACTGGTAACTTAAAGCAACACTGTGTAACTTTTGCTGAGCAGCTGCAACAGTGACCTCTGGAGCCACACGTGGTAATTGCAGAACACTGGTGCATTAAATTCTATTGATTCTATTCTATTGAGTCCGGGCAGTTACGGGTGCTGAAAGCAGCGTACCCCTGGAAGGTAACATATACAGAAAACAAAGACTATCAGTCGCTCAGGCAACAAACACAAAGTCCATTGAAGGGGGTAATTAATAAAAGAAAGAATTGCAGAGCTAGTGTCTTCTGTGTGTGAACAGGCGTTTGGGGTGTGGAGTGGGAATGAAAGGGACACTGCTCTCCTTATTGCAAGTCAGCATACCATCAAATGATTTGGAAGCTGTAAAATATTTGCATAATGTTGCTTTAACATCTATAAAAGAACGTGTGTATATCTGTCCATGTTTAGCCCCAACTGGTCAGGATATGTAAACCAGCCCCTTAATTACCAGACAGCAGCCCGTAAAAATCAGCCTTATCCTGTTCTGTTACTCATTCGCCGGCTCAGTACTAATCAGCATCCAGACACTTGTGACTGTCCAGACCCTCCCCGCGGACAGGATTAGCAGATCAGCACTTTGCGCGTTTGAGTGTAATGACTCACTCCGAAACACACCCCCTTCCCTCTGAGTGTTATTAACTGTGAGGAACAAACAGGTGTTTGTTGGCCGGAAGTTCGTGGCTCATTCCCGTTGGGTTAGAGTTCACATGCAGGGGTCGGAGGTCAGGTGGCCTCAGCCCTGTGTCAGTGGGATGTTTGAGACGGCCATTATTCTCTGCTAGTGAACATTTGTGTTTGGGCTACATGTGGATGTGTGTTTGGGGGAATTGGAATTAGTGTGACTGATGTGGATTACTGAAGTCAACCTGTCTGCCAGAACACATGCTCGTGCAGACACAGTTTGAGTCGGTTGTATAACACACTTTCAGCTTGTTATCCCTGTATCATGCGATCATCTTTGAAAATAATATGTCAGGAGCAGCTTTGTGTAACATATGAAAATTCTTCATGTAAGCTTCTGAAATTTACTTGTTGCATCTAATCCACTTACACATGTATAGAGGGGGTTCCTATCTTGGAAGAGATGTATGTAAATCATGCTGTCTACCTCAGAGACACCATGAGCACCTACTGTGATGAAAAGGATTACAGGCACATAATCCGTGCCTGTCGCCACCTTGCACTCACCACACACATATGCACACACACACACGATTCTCCAATGGTGTAGAAATAATTTAAATCCAACTTGAATAATATACAGTATTCCACTCCTAAGTGCGGACCTGTAGGTTTCTTATTATTTTATTTCCAAAATGTGAGCTATTCCTTTTTTATACCTCTGGTGTTAGTAGATCTTATCTTATAATTTGAGTGGGATTTTCCTTTTTTCTTTACTTGCCTGTACCCGTAGTATGCCCACCCACGTTACAGCGTAGTTCAGCTCAGTTTGAGATTACACAGGAGCTTCAGCCACAAACAATGTGGAATCTGCAGATGTGTATACACAGCACAGTCATGATGCAAGTAGAGTTTGAAAGTTAGCCCAGGATGTGTACACAGCAGCTTTTGATGAATGTCTTCTGGTGTCTTAAGGGGGATGTATCAGAGCCCTGAATGCTTGACCCAAAGAACCTTTGGCTGGCTTGCTGTTGGTGTGCTGCTCTAAAGTTATGTTAGAAAGTTACATAGAAGTTGTGCTTCTGCTGTTGTGTTCGTGAGGCAAGTTTTGCTGTACGTCTGGGAAATATGAGAAATGGAAGAATGAAAAGGAGACTGGAGGGAGAGGAAAGAGCAGATGACAGTTTCTTAGTCTTGCCAGATCTTTTCCTGCCTGTTGAAAGAAGAAATGTTTAAGCACATGAGAGCTTGTTTGCTCTCTTAATTTAGCTGTTGATCTGGGGGATTGGAATTGTAATTTCGGTTCTGTTTATGTAAAATAACTCCTAGGCTCAATTCAAGATTAGTTGCAGTACACACTGCAGATGCATTGCATTTCTTTTATTCAAATATTTAGATCATGACTTAAAAGCTGTAATTTCCACTGTAGCTTTTATGGTGTTTTGGCCATTTTTCTGTTTTCAAGATTTAGCTCTGTGTTTACAACATGAGAATATCTGATTAATTCATGAAATAATGCTTAATATTGCTTAATAGCATGGCCAGGCTGACTATACTGAACTGAACTCATGCAGCCATTGCTTGTTTTAACATTATTTGAAGTGCAAGTCTTGGTGTGTGTGTGTGTGTGTGTGTGCGTGTGCGTGTGCATACCGTATGTTTCCTCTGCTGGGTCAGCAAAAGTTCTGCTGATGTGGAAAGATGAAATATGCACTGAGTAATATTGTTTTAATCAGTGCCGGGGACTCTGCCGAGCACGCTGTGTCAAGATCGTCCTCTCCTGCTGCTGCCCCCCACTTTTATCTGTATGCATGTGTGGCCCCTTGCAGTGACAAAAGAGCACAAATCATGACTTAATCAGATCTTACATCTGACGGTCATTTTGATATGTTGCTGTGTCCAGGCAGGGGAGGTTAAGGACAGCTTGTCCTCTGTTTCTATTCTCTTTGCAGTGTGCAAACTCACATTTCAGTAAATGGGAAGGTTTTCTCTTAGGATTTTTTCTTGCAGACTGCAGAGTCTTGATGATGTGAGAAGATATCAGTTCTCTTTGTGTTTAATAAATATGTACTACAAAGACTGCATTGTGCATATTAGTTCCTTGTAGTGGTTTCTTATTGTGCCTTCAGGCTAAGAGTTGAGGATAATAAACATGGGTGGTTTTTCACTCTCTCCTGGAGTCCTTTTCTTCCCCCGTCTTTAAAAGTTACATTCGGTGCAGCCTTTCTGATATGAATATGTGATAAAAATGCATTCACGTTACAAACTAGACTTTTTGGCATCCCAGATATGATCCCAGTTATTGTCAGTTGTCTTGTTTTCTTGTTTCCTTCGTCTGGATGTGATTTTGGACAGAAGTGCTGAGGTTTTGGGATCCCGACAAACAAGAAAGCATTGTATGAAGCCTGAGGCTTTCCAGACGCTAGTGTGGCAACTGTAACTGTTGGTGACAATCAGTGGAATTCACCACTGAGTTTTAAAATTGAGCCCCTCACTTGCCTCTGGTCTTTCTAACTACTAGCTCCATGAACAGCTGCTCAGATCTTCATCACTTCTCATCACAGCTGTTTTCTTAAAAAGGCCACGTGAAGGAAGCAATCTTTCTCAGGGCTATCTCACATCCAGACCTCTCTGCATTCACTCCAGTGACCAAGTTACTTTGGCACCACAATACATCTCTCTTTCTCCATTTTGCTCTGAATTTAGTACCTTAATTGTTGACCTCAGGGAAATTACATTTAGAAGTGTAATCCTTCCCATCAATGAATTGTAACTTTGCATCCAAATGGTTATGGCTATTTTAATTCAGAAAAGGGACAAGCCAAGAAATTGTGTCCTCCTGCCAGTAAAATTAGAGAGAGCTATAAACTTTTCTTACATGTCCTTATTCTGAAATGGCTGGATCTGATTAGTTTAAATGATACCTATACGCTTGAGTTAATAGCTTCATCTGCCAGTCTTATGGAGCTTATTTGGATTTGACAGACTCCTCTGGCATGCTTGATTATAGAACAGTTTTTTACCAATATGTGCTAGTGTGTTATCCCCACCTGCACCCCTTTTGCCCTCAGCAACCTCCTCTCTGTCCACTACAGCCTCCTCTTGTCTTCATTAATACATTACTCATTTGCTTATGCTTTTCTGAATAAATAAAATTCCCCCACCCACTGTCCCTCCATTCCTTTGAAATGAGAAGCGCACTTGGGTTGCTTTCCAGGAGTGACAGGCGGTTCTGTTTAGGTGCTCTTTAATTCCACTGCTGTCTGTTGGAGGTGCACACACACACACACACACACAGACACACACACTCAACACCTCCTCAACTGCCCCCCTCAGTACCTCTCCTCAGTACATTTCCAAAGACGGATAAGCTTTTCGGTGCATGTGGCCATGCCTGGACTCGGCCAGTAACAGCCCCCCCTCCACCTCCCTCTCCCCTCACATTTCATCATTGCTCCACCTCTTTAATTTCGTCTAATTCTTTCCATCCTTTCCTTCTTTTATCTTACGGCATTGGTTGGATCATCACTCTCGATTTCTGCTTTCCTCATTGATGTTTATATTTTGCCCCAAGTCTTTCAACACCTTGTGCTTGTGAGGAAGCTGGACGTTCTTTATACTGCTTTAAAACAAGGGCCAACCTCAGCCTTTTTGTGGCACCAAATTCAATATGGAATTGGGGTCCTCCTTCTACATTTTAACTAACTTTGAAGTGTGACCCAAATGACTTGTCTCCCAAAGACTTGGAGCTATGTTAAGCTCTAAGCCATGTAATTTTAAATTGTTATGATGAAATATGTGGGAGGTTAAGGCCCAACATCTGTTTTTGTCTTAAATTTCCCTTATACTATGTGAGTTTCTACTACTTACTCCTGTTGATATTCTTTTTAGACAATTGGACTTAATCAAGAATGTGTCAAAGAAATGTTTGTATTATTTTTAAATGAACTTTTCTCCCTTCACTAAAGAATAACAATTATTAAAGCGGAAATGATCAGTCTCTTAATCAGTTAGTCAATTTATAAAATAATCAGCAGCTATTTTGATCATTGATCAATTGTCTCAGTCATTTGTTAAGCAAAGATGGTGAAAAAAAATGCCAAACACTGTGGTTACAGCATCTCAGCTGTGATGAATTGCTGCTTTTCGTTGTCATGCATCATAATAGATTGAATATCTTTGAATTTTGGACTTTTGCTATAACAAGACAACAATAACATGGCATTTGAAGATGTCACCTTGGGCTATGGGAAGTTGTGATGGATACTTTTTCATTGGTTTTTGACATTTCATAGATTAAATGATAATCAAAAATTTGAAGAAATAATTGTCAGATTAATTAAAATGCAGCCTTAGCAATTATCCACAACACTGGTTAAAGTATCTACAGATTTATTGTAGTTACAGGCATAATTTCATGACCTCAGACAAACAGATAACATGACACTGCAAGATGAAATGAAAGCACTGCCTGTTGGAGAAGGTATTCAAATCTTGGATTGTGACAAGATTTCTTTGTAAGCATGTGAAGTCAAACTCTAAACTGATATCTGTACCAGCCCTCGGCTGTAGCCTCCGAGACGCAACCAAATATGCATATAGGGGCTTTAAGAAATGGACATGGCCCTAGGAAGCTTGAATTGTCCATCTCCAATGTGGATTTATATGGACAGTCAGTCTGTACTGCACTGAGGGGAGACAATGACACCAGCGACAATCCTTGGATGGAACTGAATACCTGCATTGGGGAAATCACACTGCCATATGTTTTTATGTGTAATAATCTACCAAAACAGCACATGAAATGAATTGCATATGTGCACTGCTAATGTATGATGCCAGGAACTAACCAAAGTCAAATTCTTCCTTGTGCTTTCTTTTCCTGTTTTTCTTTCTCTCTCACTTCTCATCTTTCCCCTCATTGCTTTTTGTGAGAGCAACATCTGGGCCATCTGTTGGCATGGACTGGCAGCTGTATGGCATGAGAGTAACCAGTGGCACACCACCCTTCATCTGTTATTAGTACTTCAGAAAGATTTAGAGGGAGGGAAGGTGGGATGTGGGGCAGGAGAGGATGGGGAGAGCACTGCAGGGAAACGAGCAGAGGGCCAAAAACTGAAGCCAGAAAACCAGGTTCCAAAATCAAAGTGGTGGTGTGTTTTCTTTACTCAGCTCTTCTTTTCCCTCCCTGCTCTTTTACTCTCTGTTGCTACAATTCCTTTTTTGTTTGAATCCTACACGCTTGTTGATGAGCATGTAGCAAACATCACAGAAAGTAAATGCAGCTCAAGAATAATAGAATTATGATTTGAAATAGGAGGTATTTTAAAATTGTGTCACTGATTTAATAAAGCAGTCAGTGTTTTCTGCTGCTTGCATCAGCATAGTTTTTCTGTACCATAGAGTCACATGTCACTCAGTTATTTGTATGCCATCTTTTTTGTAGCTTATGAAGAGTTGAATGTGTCATCTCATGATTTTTGTTGAGCTAATTTCATGCCCTCAACTGCTGACTGTAAATACTCTTGGCTGAGGTTGGAGAGATGGTTTGATTACTGGGAGGTCAGCTATGCTGTGTGGGCAGTAGGGCTATTTGGGAGATGGAAAACAGAGAGGGACAAAGAGAGAAAGAGACAGAAAAAGTGATTTGAGTTAAGGACTGAGAAGTGCAGAGGAAACCCATACGCTACTTGCTGCCACATGACCCTGTGCTTGAATACTCTGTCCTTGGCTGCCTTCGGGCAGCCCTGAATTTGGAAACAAGTGACAAAAACAAAGAATAGAGAGTGAAAGAGAAACAGAGAGGAGGGGAGAAGGGAGAGAGTGAAAAAAGTGAAATTTACTCAGAAGTACATAGAAGTAATAATCCATGTGGATTTTTCTTTCCTTGATAATTGTTACAAGGGTCCCTTGAAACATAAATATTGAGCAGTGCAGGCTGAGTGTGAGCGTCAAAGTTGGTCTTCATCCAGGAACAGGTTTCTTAGCCAGGGAAGTAAAAAGAGAGACTGTTTTTGGAAGGAAAGGAGAGAAACAGAGACACACACACACAAACACACACACACACACACACACACACACACATACTGGCTTCTGTTCTCCTCTCTCCTTTCAGATTCATGAACATTTTCAGATGCCTGGCAAGAGAGGGACAGAAACATACATGTACTCTTCAGCTAGGGCCTTCTTCTCATCTGACATCATCGATGTATCCCGTCTTTATCCTTTACCTGAGCCACTTATATGCACACATATGCTCAATTAAGTCCTATCCATTTGCTCCTTCCTTTTACATTTTTAATTTAGCAAATGAGAGGCTAAAACAGGCTAAACTCTTTACAACTTGAAAATGTGTTAATGAACATACAGAAATTCAGACACATGGATAAAACAGCAGAGAGGAGTGAAAAGTTAAAGCTCTTGACCCGTAGGTGCATTGTTTCTCCTGTTATTTCACTAGGAAGTTTGCTCTCTGAGCAAATTGCTATAATAGGCCCATGACAGGAGTGGTGTTGTTTTATGTAAGGTCAAGCACAACAGCTCAGCCATGGGCCAGTATATGTGTGTGTTTGTTTGTGGGTGTAAGGCAAAAGGCAGTACGCTGCATCCATTCTCACCAGCATCCCAATTATAAAACATATGGGTGGTCAGTCGTTTATTGTGTGGGTTTTGGTAAACAATGCTCACCCATTAGACTTAGACCAGTGAGTCATTCATGAATGGTTAAATCCACTTACTACCTTAACCTGGGTGTTTTCAATCATTATCTTTATTTCCATTTTGCCCAGTCACGCTGGTAAGGGAAGCAGTCCAAGGCCTCTCTGCCAACTGAAAGCACACATTAAACGGTCTTTATAAAAAAGTTTGTTTTGGGTGCTGCAATTGCAGCAAATCAATACTTTGTAGAGCATATTTTGTTAGTTACCACATCACCTTAGAAATCATTTAATCCCAGATGATTTAATAGTTTTTTAGTCACGCTTAGTGGCATGACTCAGGATAGTAATGTTGGTCTGTCGGGTTGGTTGGCCCAGACGTGAAACATCTAAAGTATCTGAGAATTGGCATGAATCTTTAGCATGTTAGCAGTGTCACTGTGAGTATGTTATCATGTTGATGCTAATATTTCTTGCCCAAAGTGCTCTCAGTGCTGCCAGTATGTCTGTAGACTCTGTTTGGCAATTTTACTACCAAAGTACTCTGCACAATGCACAAACACACACACACATGCCCTAGTGTGTTGGATGATTATAACATCCAGCATAATTATACCTGCACTTATACCTTGGCAACCTTCTTCTTTCCTGACTCTCTCCCGTGATCTTTCCTGCCCTGTTGAATGACGGCTTAAAACAGAAGGGTTAATGGACAAACATAATCCCCCCCCTTGCCCGTCAATCTAATCCTTCCTCTTACAATCAAAAGCAGGAAACTCCAAAAGAAAAGATACCAGCCTGTTTTATTTTTGGATATTCATTTAATGATAATATCGCTTTTTCCACTTGTACAAATAAGTTCACAGAATTAAAAAAAAAAGAAACACTGAATTACAACAATGAGCTTCCCAAAATAAACAGGGAAAAATTAACAATCACATCGAAAATACTTTTCGTTATCTTCAATGTATTTTATTTTACAGACAAATATTCCAGTTGCATTGCTTGATTGTTTTTTTGCGTAGGTTGTCAAGGCATTTATTTAGCATGGAACTGTTAATTGTGGAAATACTGTAGGTAACTTTCACAGATGCGTCTTTGGTGTGTTTGTCTATTGGTAGAGTTGTTTGGGGCTTAATCTACTTCTAGGCATGCGGGTACAAAGACAGGGTGACTGATAGTGACTTGATGTCTGCAGGTCTTTGCACAAGCCAGAACATGTACTTGCATTATCACAGAAGCTGACAGAGCTACACACACACACACACACACACACACATTGGTCTTTCTATAGTTGTGAGAACACTCCCTGACATAATGCATTCCTTAGCTCCCTACTCTAACCTTAACCATCATAAATAAATGCCTAACACTACCTCTAAGCTAAATCTAATTCTAACCTGAACCTCAAAACCAAGTCTTAACCATCAAACAGTCCTTTGAAGTTCTGACCGGCCAAAATGTCCTCACAACAATGGATTCGAAGCAAAATTTGTCCACACAACCATAGAGAGATGCACATGCACAAACACACACACACACACACACACACACACACACACACACACACACACACACACACACACACACACACACACAAGGTTACTCTGTGTGTTCACAGATTTGGATCTAAGCACCCTGCCTGCATTATCACCTTCCAGTGAATCTTCCACTTCGCAAGTCTCATTATCCTCTACACAACATTATAAACACTGTGCCATGCATCTGGCCTTTCCATAGCCTGGTTAGGTGCAAGTGAGCAAAACTGGGACCCTTCTTGCCAAGTGGAAATTGTGTACAGCATTACGCCGAGCAGGTTATTTTTACTCAAGAGAAACACAATACACAACCAATACTTGCTTTGCTTGTTGTAGGCCCGGCCAAATAGTATGTTGTACGTGAATCGTGGTTGATGGATAAAACAGTTTCCCTTGCAGGAAATATAAAGAATAAATTAAGTCTCTTCAGTTCTCTTTTGCTGTAGTGTAGTCACGTGAGTGTTTACTGTAATTGAGATGAACTCTAAACTAGGTGAAGCTCAGTGCAGCACTGAAACAAAAGGGGTTCAGTCAATTGCTTCCCTCTGTACCTTTTGTAATCCCGCTTACCTTCTCCCTTTGTGATGGTAAAGCAGGCAGAGGGCTTCAGAATGGAGAAGGGGGATTTAGTCTTGAGTCTGTCCAGACTCACATCTACTTAGACTGTCTGACATTCTGGGGGCAAAGCCCTTTGATTGACTTTGCTGGTACCAAACGAGTTTTAATCTTCAAAGATTTTAATCTGCTGTTTTGTCTGTTAGTCACAAGAAGTGGGGGGAGGAGGGTATAGAGGGCTGTTAACAGTCACAATGTTGCACAATAGAAATATCATAAAAACACAGGTATAAAAAACATACATACAAAAAACAAAAATCACAAGAGTTTTAGAGCCAAATAAAGCAACACAAGCATCAGCTATTTTCTCTGCACAACTTCATTTGGTGTCTTAAAAGTTATTCACAGCAAGCACTGTTCTCTTTGGGGTAGTACAACAGAGTTCCAACATGCAGCAAAAACAATTGCTGATAGTGTTTAGCTGGGCCGTTGTGATGGGGAAAAGGCAGCACAACCCAATATCAGTGCACACTCCTTTATGAACAAATAAAGGAGGGCATGGGGTCAATATGTCCTGTAACCCAAGGTTTCAGCCAATGGCAACACATCATCAGTCCAAGCATCACAACTTGGAATCTGAGAGGATGCCAGTCCAGCAGTGTGAGTGAAGAAATATTACTGAAGCAGGATGCAGCATGTAAATGCAGTAGAGGCACTTTCAATGCTTTTTGATGTCCAAATAAATGTTTTTTTAACTTGTTTAATGTATACTTAGACAACCAGAGGGCATCGAGTTAAATATATGTCCAGTTTCTCCTTTGCTGGTTGGCTTGCTGATACTGTGTCCTCCACTTTCACAACAGCAGTTGCTGCTCTCTGTATTTCACCAGTGAGAAAAACAGAGCTGAAGAATGAAAATCCTCCTTTAGGTCTGAGTAATCAAAGCCAGGTGTCAAAAGTAGGAAGGCTTGTGTGACGACATATTGTTATTTGATGTACAATGATCCTGTAGTAGCAACACCTCATATTCCAGATTGCCATTCTGAACAGCAGGTTCAGGGATCATAATTTGGGGCTGTTTTTGAGGCAGTGCCCCATTGTCCAAGCCAGCCTTAACTCCATCCAACTCTAGCTGGGAGGGCTCACAGTCTAAGTCCAAGTGGCCCTTGGCCCTCTTCCTGCGAAGATAGCATACCACTCCCACAGCAATTGCTATCAGTACCAGCAGTAGCAAGATGGCAACTGCAGGCACCAACATAGTTGTCAGCCTTGGGTCGGTAACCCGTGCATCAGAGCCACTGACACTCTCAGGTGCTGTATGGGCCTCAGTGCAGACGCTATCGATGCCACTAGGGGCACCAAGTGGACTGGCACACACAGAGTAAGTGGAGTTGGGCTTCAGGCCTCTGAGTCTGTATTCTGGGAAGGATGCAGGCAGACTGAGTTGAATCGGCCTGCGGTCCAGCCCAGAGAGATTACGGTAGGTAAGGCGAATTCCACGGATGTAAGGCCGCATTTCAATGTAGCGGTGAAGGTCCACCAAGATTGAGGTTGCTGTTACCTCATTTGAGCTGATGTCTGGTGCATATGTAGTCATAGTTGCAATGGGCATTGCAGCTTCAGGTGGTGAGGGCAGGTTTTGAACTTCACAATACATGCCAGAAGTGCCATGTGGACAGGTACACTCTACCTGACCATGCTGGTCCAAACGACAGGTACCCCCATTAAGACAGGTGAGAGAGGGACAGAAATGTGGATCCACTCCTAGGTCTATGCTGGTGCTGCTGGGGGATGCAGGAACAGGGGGCAGGGGAGAGTCATCATCTTTGTCTGTGGGGTCATCACTGGCCCTGGGGACTGGAATAGCTCTAGTAGTACTCGGCAAGGTAGTGACAGGAACAGGCAGGGTAGTAGTGGTTTTGACAGTACTAGTGGTGACTGTAGTTGTGGTAGGACAGCCAAAATCCCTGTGCTCCAGTCTTTCCAATACCTTTCCAGCATTGATAGGGGGGAAATGGCAACGGGTCTCCTCTGTTCTTTCCAGGGTGATGCTCTGGGCTCTCAGCCATCTTGGAAACCACACTAAGGAGCAGAGGCAGTTGAAGGGGTTCTCTGCTACTGTTAGCTTTCTGAGGTGGGGGAAGAGCTGGGAGAACTCTTCAGGGAGGCCCTGCAGACTGAGGCTGCTGATATCCAGCTCCTGTAGCTCCCCAAGGTTCTGCAAGTCCTGAACCTTAAGAGGGCCCATTGGGTTCCCAGCCAAGCTGAGGTGAATCAACCCCCTGGTCTCCTTTAGTACTGAGGGGAAGGACTCAAGTTGGTTTCCTGAGATGTCCAGTTCATGGAGGTTCTTGAGACTACCTATGAGCTCCTTATTGAGGCTGGTGAGCCCCACACCACCCAATTTCAGTGACTCCAGGTTTGGGGTGTGGAGGTCTGAAGGACCCAAGTTGGGTAAGACATTAAAGCGAAGGTCCAGCAACAGCAGTCGGGGCATTGAGAGAGCAGGCAGGGATGTCAACTGGTTGCCCTGAATTTTGAGTTCCAGCAGGTGCTCCAAACCATTAAAGGCTGCAGGGTGGATAGTCTTGATAAGATTACTATACAAATAAAGGCGTTCAAGGAGCACCATGCCCTGGAAGCAGTTCTCTGAAATGTGAGTGATCTGGTTGGATGACAAATCCAGGTTTCTCAAAGAGGTCAAAGGTTCAAACACCCTATCAGGAAGTTCAGTCAGTTTGTTTTGACTGAGGTCCAACATTTCCAGGTTCTCCATGCCATCAAAATCTTCAGCTGTCAAGCCCTCAATGCCATTGGCAAAGAGATAGAGACTTTTTGTGAGTGGGGGCACTCCTTTGGGAATGGTAGAGGAGCGTCTCAGGTAACATAAGATGGATTCTGGTGTGGAACAGGTGCAGTCCTTTGGGCAGTTGCTGGACAAGATGCCATCAGGAAGGATGAGAAGAAGTAGAAAAGGCATCAGCGGAGTGAGAAAGACCTTCATAGTGCAGACTCTTTCTCTCTCCATGCTCAGCCTAAAACAAGAGAACATATAAATTGTCAATAACTTGCATATCATTAAGAGAAAAATAGAATAAATGCTGACAGACTGTAAACAAAATACAACAGCAGAACACATAATATCACTGGCTTCTGAGTGTTAGAGCATCCAGCTCTTGCACCAATAAGTGTGTGACAGTTATAACATAATGTTGAATGTCCTTACAAAGTAGATTTTCTCCTCATAAAGACTAGTTTCCAAACCAGCCTTGATCAGCTTTTGTGTGGTTCTTTAATGTGTAGCTCTTTAATGTGTTTCATGGAGAGAGATTACTATCAAAGGTTTAACTATGCATAGCCAGTGATCAAAGGCAGTCTTTTGTCACAAGGTCTCTCAAACAATAGGGCTGTAGTCGTGACCTCAGGCTTCAGAGGAAAAATTGACATAGTGGCATCCTGCCACACTTTTCTGGCTAAAGGAGAGCCACATTCTCTCTGCTATGATCTGTGTAATAGATAGTACTGTGGGATGCCAAAACCATCATTTCCTCCCATAATGATCCTACAGATGGCTATGTATGCATGTGTGTGCACATGCATATGCACAGCCACATATATATATATATATATATATATATATATATATATATATATA
>BRZM01000088.1:1632672-1698606 GCA_033238685.1 Lates japonicus | reverse complement strand
TATATATATATATATATATATATATATATATATATATATGATCATATGTGTTGGTGTTTGTAAACAAAAGGGTTTGTGTTTGGATCTAAGCCGCCCACCCACTGCTAGTTACTGTACTACACACGCTTTGTGGTTGAAGTGGGGTCAGTTAACTGTTCTCCCTATGTTTATGACAGGCTCCATAGCCTATGAAACACGCACACACAGCAGCAATGAACACATTCAACTTGGTTTGTTTATGGGACAATGTATCAAGCTGAAAACACAGAGTGACTTTGTACATTTTTCTGTCTCTTAAGAGCTACTGAAACAGTGAAAAGCTTTGCACACGCCCTCTAAATGTTTCACCATAAAAACTGCTCTGGTCTCTCCAGTTTCATATAACCATACCGTGTCGGTTTTGTGTGGCTGTGTGTCTGCCATACTGCACGTGGCCATGCATCTGTGGATGATTTACTTTGTGGCGTTCTAAACTTGGAGAGGAGCTTCACTGATAGCCCAGTGCTGCTTCCCTGACCATGGCGCAGTATAAATAACACACTTTTCTATGTTGTCATTATGCAGACTGATGGCTAGTGCCACTGCCAAACAAGTGTCTCTAATATTGTAAAAAAATATATATATACAGAGACTGAAGAGATCATTAAGAAGGTATTGTGGTATTGTGATTTAAGCTCATTCCACTGTAGCCCAAGCCTTACAAAACAAACACCCTGGTAGAGCGTCAGCACAGTACTTGAAAGGGGCTGAAAAGGAGGGAAGGGATGGTGGAAAGAAGAGGGAGAGAGGAATGAGGAAGATAAAGAAGAAACTAATTGTGGACAACAGTCTGTGTGGCAGTCTATCATCCTCTGCTATCAAGTGAGACGGCCTTGGGGGGAAGAGACAACATCTTTAACTGTTGACCATTTCTCTTCTTTGGACAGCTTTTACTCTTAAAGGAGTCAACAGAGAACTTTTTTGTTTAATCCTTCACCAGAGGCACCCTGGCCTGGTGTTCACAAATACACCCAAATTTCCCTTGGTGTCCTGCCATTCCTTTTGTTAATATCATGATTGAAGTTTACTGCTTGGGTATAATGACAACATTTATCACACCCACAACTACAGTATGTTGGTGGACTTGAATGCTTGAGGAGCTTATTTTAGGGCCTTAAATGGTGCAGTTGTTGATGCCTGCACTGTACAAATACCTGAATGAGAGGCCAAGTATGTGTGACTGACACAGATGTAGCACACACACAGAGAACATTCTGTTCTCACACCGATTACCTTGGGTTGTGCCCTGTTACCTCTAGAAATGTCAAAGAAATTGCTATGGACGTTTTATTTCCCTCATGTTCTTTTCCTCTGTAGTACAGCATTAATATGTTTTCTTGTGACCAATGCACATTGTCATCTATGTAGATGCACGGTTGCTCTACCGACATCTCTTCTTATTGATACCAGAAAGAATAAGTTGTGGTCAGTGGTCATACATGTTGGGAAATAAATGCACATATTGTTTAAGAAATAACAAATATTAATTTCCTTGTGTATAAATTTAATTTTTCCAAGTTAAATAATACAAGCTTTGTATTTGATTAACCATGTCCCATATGCATAGAAAGCTCATAGCCTCCATGTTTGTTACCAGAAACACAAAATGATGTGTGGCTGCATTTTTGTTTCATATACTCACAGGTGTCAATGCCACCAAAATTAAATCATGCCAAGTTCATGTAATGGTAGCATCAGAGCTGCTGCCAACTCAAATAAGTTATTGTTTAATGAATTTACTTTTCTTCCCTTTGACTCTGTTTAATGAAACAACAACTGCCTCAAATGTCAGAACTTGGAGAGGAGATCAAGGGTTTTTGGGGGGGCAGCAGAGAGGCGGAGGAAGCGCCAGCGTTATTTTCCTTCTCTTTCAGCATACTTTCCTTTCCGCTCCTCCTTGAAATTGCAACCTCCTTGGAAAGGTTCCCTGGTCTCTTATTTTTCCCTCTCCAGTGTATACACTAAAAGCAATCACGGCATTCGCTTGAACCTCACTGCCAACGCGTTATTCTTATTATCCGAAGTACTCTTTCAGACGGGGCAGAAATGTTATTCTCTGCAGCCAGACGCCAATAAAAATGACCCTGCTCAAAACTCAGGGCTTGATTAAACAAAGCAGCCAGCTAGTTTTCAAAGTCCGCACCTGCTAACAGCACAGAAAAACCACCTAAACTTTGGCAGCCATGCGGAAAAGTTGAACCCACTTAGTATTGCAATCGTTTACGGAAAATCGTGTCCAGAAAGTAACGATAACATCTGATGAGGATAGTTTGCTGTTGGCTACAGCTAAATGGGCAACAGAGGTGAAAGTTTGCAGTTATCCCATAATTTACACACAAACCCCGGGGTAATTCGATTTAACAGGTGAGTGATTACATGTACAGAGTTGTAAAGGATGTTTGAGTCATACTTCATTGACTTGGGAGAAGTCCAAACTAACAGCATTTTATTTGCGGCTGTTGGATATTAAAGTTTTAATTGTAGTAATCAATAATAACTGGAGCCATAAGTTTAAGGGACTGCCAGAACTTTTTTTTTTAATAGCTGCAGAGGAAATTGTAGATTTCATAACAGGCATCAGAAATGGTGGAGATACAGATGGAAGAACAGAAAGTGGCTGCTGTGTGCAACAAGAGAAAACAAAAGGAGTAGGGAAGATAAACAGGAGATGAAGGGGATGGGGAGACTCAAATATCAACTCGAGACTATGCAGATGGTCTCAGGTTTTCATATTATGACTGTGTGTGGGGAGCCCCATTTCAGTTTCAGTGCAGGACACCACGTGTGTCACAGAGGGTGTACACACATATTTTATGTGAAAGGGTTTGTGTGTTTGTGTGACAGAGGTATCATGTGTATGAAGTCCAAAAATCCAATCTCATTCCCTCAGGAGATAGAGAAACTTTAATTTGGTACAGTCCATCAGGACCAGAGACGGATATAAGGGTCCAGCGCCAGAATATACAACAACATGAAGGCAGTCATGAGATAGATAAAACTGAAGAATATTTTTCTTAAAAACTCAACGTGGTGATTCCACTGTAGCTCCCTGGGGCAGAATGTTTATTTGAGTGTGCCTCATTCCAAACTGGGCCAGGCACATCTGATAACCCAGTGGAGGAGAAACTGTGGATGGGGAGGGGTTCAGTTGGTGAATGCTGCCAGATTATAGATAAACCGTAGCTTGATGGGCTAGATTCTCCTGTTTTTTTGTTTAGTTTTTTTCTTTCAGGGTGCAAGTGACTTGTGCAGGTCTTATCAGTGTGTGAGATAAGGCGCGATCGTGGCGTCACCACAGTATGGATCCACCGTGCACTGTGGTGCTGAGTGACTCCTGACTGTGTGGCTTTGATTCAAGTGTTTTGAAGTGAGTGGAGGTGGGCGGCCTGCAGAGAGAGAGAGAGATAGTAGAAAGACAGGTTTGTCATCCTGCGCAAGAAGGATTACCCCCTCCCATCTTGCCTTCCTCCTCCTTTCTTGAGTTGTAATTTCCTTTTCTCTCCCCTGCGTGCTTGTTGAGACATTCCTGAGACAGGCAGCAGCTGAGTCTGAAAAAGTGAGCTTGTCCGTCTCATTGCCTTGGCATGTAGAGATTAACAGGAAGTTTTTCTGGGTTTATAAACAGACGATTGATTGGATGAATGATGGTGCTGCTTATATGAATGGGAGTAAAAACATCTTTGTGACCAGATGTGTTATATAACAGTTGTTCTTACATCTGTGCTTTCTTTATGCTTGAGTCTAGGTTTATGGGTTGTATTAGAATAAAACGTGTTGACTGATGAATATGTTGATTCAACCGAGTGCCAGAAGCAGTGAGGAGAAAATACAAAGAGAAGAGCATGGGAATGTCTTTGCGCAACACTAAGTGGTCAGTCCCTTGAAAAGAAAAATTAAAGAGGCAATAAGAAGCGGCAAAAGGAAGAAAAGCATTTTTCCCTCTCCCTCAGCTCACTTCTTATCCTGCTGTTTTTTTTCTTCTTTTCATGATGAGGAGGAAAAGAAAACATGAGCAGGGGAACAGTGGAGACAAAAGCAGGTTTCTGTCAGCGGGGGCACAGGGGTGGAGAGGTGGATAAGGCCTGGCTTTGGGAGGGTGAAGTGGGCTTCAGCAATTAAATCCCGGCAGGCCGAGCGTCAAGAGTCCTTATCTTCAGAGCTGAAGGCCAACACTGAGGGGCAATGAAGGGTACAAGAGGGGGTAGAAAATTGTGGTTTGTGTGTGTGTGTGTATGTGTGTGGAGGAGTTGCAGGTTACTGTGCACTTGCATAATTCAGCAGGCCGGGCTAGAGACTACAGGGGGGCACCACGCCAAGTCACAGTAAGGGGATAAGGCTGCACACTACAGAGTGCATACTCCCATTAAAGAGGCCCCTGCTCCTCTGGGACTTTATCTTCTAAAGGTACAACGCTCGCAGTATGTGCATTAGAGTATGATCTACAGTGTTCTAGGTCTGAAGGCTGGGCTCACAGGGGTGCACTACTAAAATATAGTACTATAGCAGCTACAGTAGATTTACTACAGTAGCACAGGGACTTGAATTCATATTGGTTGTAAATGATAACTGATGAAGGCTGAAGTGGGCCTTCTGACCCCTTCACTTTCCCATGTCCCCCTTTTCCTTCTCTGTTTTTGCCCTATTTTCACCCGCAACCCTATGAGAAGACAAAGGACCACTCCTCCAAACACACACACACACACACAGTCCCCATAGTCCCATTCCTTTCCACTGTCAGCGCCATCCGTGCCACAGCTGGACCCTGTTATCCACAATCCAGCAGGGTTATCCGTCAACATGACAAAGGGGTCAAGAGAGAATTGGGAAGGAGAAACAAGAGTTGTGTAGAATATCCAAGGATGAAAAGATTACTTAAGAAGTAGCACAGGAGAGAAAAGTGCATGTTTGTGCAGACAGCAGACGCATGTAGCACAAGTATGTGTTTGAAAATGTCAGCTATGTTAATGCAAGACTGCTGGTACGTATGTAATGCTGCAAAGTATTTGTTTATGGCATGAGCTAATGCAACAGGTACTTGCTGGTTATACCTGTTCAACGAACTACAGTAGATAAGCAAACAGTGTGTATGGATCAAAAGGGAAGGCATGTTTGGAGACAGAAACGTAAAGAGTAAGAGAACAGTACTACATTGTTGGCAACATCCTTGTCTAAGCATTTCCATTCACCAGTTTTTGCAGCATAACAGGAAAACATTTGTTTTCGTAAAGTTCTAAAATATGTTTATTTTCATGAATCTCTTTATACTGGAAATAAATCAGATTAAATAAAAGGGCATGGCTGTTTTTTGTTGTAATTTTGTACTGTCAAGGTAAACAACAAGGTAAAATTTATGACAAGACAAAAAACAGATTAGGTGTCCGAAGATCAAGGTTCAGCTGCATAAAATGGACGTCAAGCCACAAACAGACTGCCTAAGCAGAGAGACATTATTCCAAAATATGCTTTACTAACACTGCATTCACATCAAGGTCAATCAAGCAAGCAGAATACAAACACAGACAGGGCAGAGGAAGACGTGTGGAAAGAAAGAGGGATGATAGTTTTACTGTCTGTCACTGGCAATACTCATCTTGAAACCACAGTATCACTGCTATGCTTTGTAGTGGTATGAAGAGGGATTGAGGCCGTAGTAGTTTTACAATGTGCTGCACAAACAAAGCTTTTCAACTGATTTCAGTCTGACCACAAGAATCGACCCTGTAATAGCCACATCCATCGTACATCAGCTCTGCCAGTGCTGACTGATGTCAAAGGGCTGTTGTTTTAATTAACACAAACAACCACTTAACTAACAGGCACGTTCCTCTGGGGCTGCCTCTTCCTTACAGACTTCAATTCACTTCTCCTATGTCTTTCTCTCATTCCGTTCTTTGTGCTCCCTACATTGTGCATATCTAAATGAGTTGTAAAGCAGCTCATTATTGGTGTGAAAGGCCGCTTTCATCTCAGGATTTACGGTTTTGACCAGGCCTGCTTATACGGACAGTGTGAAGCATTACCATTAGAGCCTGCAGCTGGAGGACTTGAAAGAGAACATAATATACAGTCCAGGGGTGAATGGGAGGGTACTGGAATAGTGAAACTCAAAAAAACTGTGTATATTTGCTGCACTGTAGGAGTCATATGGGACAACTCTGTGTTTGATTTTGTCATTCAAGTCAGTAGCTACATTTTACTTTTCTGTTTACGTATGTTTGATTGTAAAATATTAATATAAAAGAAAAAAAAAAAGAAACCTGAAAGCCAGTCATTCCTCTGCGTAGTTCATCTGATCAGATAGCATCAGTTTAAAGGACAACAAAGCCCATGAGCCAGTGAGGCAGCAACCAACTCCTTGAGGTCAGAGGTCAGTCTCAGATTAGTGTTTCCACTGTTTCTCAGTATTCTGTGTCACCCGCTGTAACTGTGGCACAGACTGATACAGAACACTGATAACAGGCCCTTTGACATGGGCACACACCCAGATCCAGTTTCACAGACATACACCTGAAGCTAGCTGGTCCTCCTGTCTCCACAACAGGTGCTTTCTCCGCTCCTCCGGGGCAGCATGAAACCCAAAACCTCTTGGAGTGTGTCTGAGTAAATGATGCAACCTGCGCCAGAGCTCCAGCCTCAGCCGGTTGCACACTCCTGCCTCAGAGGGAGGGAGAAGGCGAGAGGAGAACGGAAGCAGGCAGAGGTGGGCGGCCGGGCAGCCAAACTAAACCAGAGCTGGGTCTCTGCAACAACGAGTCTGCAGACTAGCTCTGCCTCCTCTGGGCTTTAGAGCACAGAGGTCAAGCACTACGAGTTCCAAAAGGAAATGTGGATCATTTCCTTTTGTTTTATTGCTGAAGGATATGACGGATGGTCCTGTAGATGCTAGACTTGATTTTGTTTTTATAAAGGCACTCATGAGGGGGAGACACAGGATGCCCTGGCTGAGGTAGACTGTCTCTTCTTCTCTTGTTCTCTTTCTCTCAGCTCACAGACAGTGTCCCCTTGTTTTGTCCTGGAGAGCGATGTCTCAGCACTGACATACGTTTTTCATCGGTGCGCCCTGCCCTGTGACCTCCTGGGACAGATAGTCATTGGGGTCACAGTCACATTTCTTTCACAGGCATGCACAAATGCATCTGCCTGATTTCTTAACCACAGGACTCTCACATTACACAGGCACAAATGATTTCAGTGCACAACTGACAACCTGGGGTTTCACCCGTTTTCTTATTTCTCTGTAGCAAAACTCAGTTAGGTGTCCCAGCAGCTTCTCTTGTCAGCAGCCATAACAAGATGACCCCGCTACTCTATTGAGTCTTTCTTTGACCTGGCTTGAATCAGTCCCAGCCGAGTGGCATAAAAACACAAACAACACCTCTCTGCCTTATGTGCTCTCTGTCTCTCACTCCCTCTCTCTGTCTCTCTCTGTTTATTTTTTCTGTTAGACACAGCAGCAAACCACACCATTTTGGAAGTCACAGTCTGATAAGTCCAAAAGCACCACATCACCAGGAAACAGCAAATACGACATCCTTGTGTCACAAAACTGGACTCTGGCCAGGCCTTGGCTTGTGCCTTCGTATCCTGTGCGTGACTGCCCCCCCACCCGAATCAAAACTTTTATTGTGCTGTCTGGCATTAGCTGACCCTAGGAGCGGTGTTGTCCAGAGCTCTGTGCTACTGGTAGGGACACCCAAAGTGAACTGGTCTCAGGCAGCAAGAAGCAGCTCAAAAAAGACTCTTGTGACACTCTTCAAAACATCTGAGAGAACCTGGCCTGGAGCGGGGAAGAGGGCAATGTTTGCACTGTGTGTGTGTGTGCGTGCTTGCAGTTTGAAGTGGCTGGATGGACCAGTTCTATCAGTCAGCCGTGTGCACACACTGACACTCTGCCTACACCACTGACATTCATTCCAGCTCTAAGATGACTGCAATGCTATTCTGTCACCTGGCCAACATGATCTTTATCTACCTGATATGAAATATAGTGTGTTTATTTCTCATACCTTGTACGGTAGTATGCTTAAGCCACTTTACAGAAGCCAGCTGTTATTGTCAGGCTTTATTTATGTTATTTACCAACACATGATGAAAGCCTACTTCCAAATCAGAAAATCGTAGTGAGCGACCTGAAATTACAGCATCAGTCTGACCAATTTATCACTCTTCCTTCTCTGTTTATTAAAAGATAAAGGGATAGACAACACTTTGTGCACATCTGGATGCTGACACTAATTTTACCTTTGTCCTTTCTTGCAACAGCGCTGTGTAAGAGTTCAAATATGAGCTCAACTGAATCAGAGGGTGTGTATGAGTCAGGCGGCAGGCAGGCACACTGACTGACTGTAATGCAGACTGGCTGGCAGGCTGACTATCCTTGTTAGACAAACAGTGTCACACGCACCTACTGAGGAAACACTCGCACATTATCCGTCTGCCTGTCTGCTCATCTGTCTGTGCATCTGTATCATCTTTCCACTTACTCTTTGAACATACTGTAGTTACTTATCTGAGTATCTCCTCTGTCTTACAAGATGATTTATTTGTCTTGACTGATTCTACAGAATGGTCCGACCGCATATCTGTCAAAGCACTTATGCTAAATGCGTACATGCAAACATGCTGCACAGCAGTGCATTAGACACCTGACAGTGTGACACTCTTGTTTGACATGTCACACAAATATTCCTAAAATCTCCCTCTTTGTCTTGTCAGTCTCGTGCCCTCTCCTCCCCTTGCTCTTCTGCTCACCTCTTTTCTCTCTCTCAGGTTTGTTCATGTAGCTGCTTAGAGTATGACTGGAATCTGATGAAGGCACGTCTCCTCCACCTGCCACAACAGCCCCACAGGGCCTTGTGGCAACAACATAGCTGTCAAAGTGTTCATTAGATTTGGGAGAGCTCAAGGCTAAAGCAATGGGACGACAAACAGAAACTTGGGGCAGTGCTAGTGCTGACAGGTAAACAACTTGTTTGCCTTTGTTAAATTGCAGTTTAGCATTAGAATCTTGTAGACACGGAAAGGACACATACAAACTCACACTTCATTAGCATGGTGCAGATTTTTGATTAAACTGCACGCAAATATTCAAAGGTCAGGACATATACATATGCGTTTACGCTTGGACTTGGCCTGACAGAAGAAAAATGAACTCTCCTCACTCTGTGTCTCACTCTCCCTTAAAGTAAGAGGAGGAACAGTTCTCCCAATGAGCTTCAGGAAGGCTGAAAAAGACAGAGTGAAAGAAGTAGTTCATATTTTCATTTTAGCACCTCTTATTTGTGTGAGATTTAGTCGGTGCCCTGCGTCTTGTAAAGGGAGCTTGCTGTCTCCATTGTCAGCACTATGGCAATTAAAACCGTGGAAGATAATTGCTATGTAAATTTATTGCTGTTCATTATTCTTCATGACAAGTTGTTGTCATAGCTTGAGTAAGGTCTGAAATTAAAACTGAGTCATGTCCTTATTCAGTTGTTAGTGACATTAAATAAATAATATTGTACACATACAGTACAGCACAAGTGGAACCTTCCTCATTTTTCTGTACCGCAGCCTTCCTTTAAAGGCAGGCATCACGCAATGGTACCTGTTTTTCAGCTCCCCTCCTTTTCTAAGAGTTACCGTTTGTGATTTTTCTAGTCATTCTACCCTGCAAGCTTTTTCCCATTTAAAAAAAAAAAAAAACAAACCAAAAAAAACACCTCAGACATGTGGCACACACACTAGATAAATGTGAAATGGAGATCACTGGTGCAGATTAGGATGTCACAAAGGAATTTATTGTGAAACTGCTGCCTGGGTTGGTACCATGCCAGCGCTGAGGAGGCTGGCTGGCAAACCAGCAGTCAGGCAGCACAGTTCCCCCGCCCCCAACACTGACATGCCTCTCCTCCATGGCCTCGGGTGCCTTGTGATTACCTCCTGAGCAAAGACAGTTGACTTGTTTATTGTAGTATTACTATCATAGTGTGATTTTTTTTTCTGTTTCGGTTTCTTAGGCACACATCTGATTTGATAAATTGTGTAATCCACTTTTATCTTTTCCATCGCTGGACTACAGTTATTTCCTTAAATACATAAATATAAAAAGCTTGTAAGGTTGTGCAGTTTAGTATCATGGCTTACAAATAATGACTAATTCACAATCTCCACTGTGAAGTACATCTGACACAGTATTCCTCTGAATGAGGTTATCCAAAAATTTTACAGATAAATGACAGGATCCTGTGAGCCAACATCTGTCTCCCGGTGCCAGCCTCTGATTTAACAGGTGAACGCTGCCACCATAACGAGTGTAAAGACATCAGTCAGCAACAGTCTATTAAGACATCAACAGTGACCCTAAACGCAACAATTTGCCTGCAGCAGGTGCGCACTGCCTCACTGAGATCCTCATACCCAGCACAAACAAGGCAAGACTGAAGGAGGAGGAGGAGGAGGAGGAGGAGGGTAGTGACAGAAGTGGAGGAATAAACATGTAACCTCAATTTTTTTTAGGGTGTCAGTACACACCACAGGCTATTTAAATCTGCTCCTTTTAAATGCAAAGATCCAGCATTTGTTTGAAGACCATCAAGAAGACCGTCCTGAGGGTAGCTAGATTTGTGTAATCCATCACAAAGAGCAAGTTTGGAATAATGTTTGTTATTGCTGTATGGTAACACAGGTTAAATTCAGTTTGAGCTGAAAATAGTGCACTGCGTTACGAAGTAGTAGTAGTATAGTTTAACTTGGAGTAGTATTTTTTAACTTGGACAAAAATCATCACAATGTTTACAGCTTATGCAATTTTCAATAGTCTGTTGGTAGATTTTTATACTCTGGAAATTAATGGAAACCAATGGATGCCTGGTACGGTAGAAAAAAAAACACATTCAGATTTCTGAAAACTTAGCAGCATGGTTTGCAGACTAACTGTGATGTAAATTCAATGTGATTTGTGCAAAACGGTAAAAGATAAAAGAGATAAAAGATGCCTTCGCACTGACACCTGCTTAAGCCCATTCACCGGGTAGAGAGGGAGAGGGTCCCTTCGTGTGGTTTGTGAGGGATGTGTGTGTGTCTGTATTTCTGAGCCCTATGGGTTAGTCACGCTGTCATATACAGAGAGCCTGAGACGACCTGACAGGCTGCCGCAGAGGGGGAATGAATGATGCTTTGTTATTGTAGCAGTGAATAGTAATTTGTCTAAATAAAGAGCAGTTTGTTTGCTCTCATCAACACATCCGTTCATACACGTCATTAAGTGAGGACTGTAGATTCCTGAGCTGACCTGTAACACACAGAACAATGCGTACCTGTGTGGGTCTGCTCACACGTGTGACGTGTGTGTGTGTGTGTTGTAGAGTCAGAGTATATGAATATCACGGAACACCCTTGTTTGCTCTTTCATGTTTGCTTTAGGGTAGAAACATTAACATTATTAAGTGACCTTATTAACTGCTTGGTCACGTGTTAACCCTCAAGTTTTACTACATATTCAAATGCATACATGTAGGTGTGGCAAAGTTGTGTAGTCAGCGTGCAGGAAAAAGGCAGGTTAAACACTCAATCAGGTTGTCAGAGTGTGCCATAATTCAAGGCACTGAGTGTAAGCTTTGATGTTGAAACTCCAGGATTAAGGCAGAAATAGAGCCAGTGTGTATGTTGATACTGAAGTATTACCTGCATGGCAAATAATTTACAGCTAGCAAGCACACACACCTTGCACAAATTCCCTAACCTGAGGAATGCACGCATATGTCATAGAGTTCTGCACAGCCACTGCTCTCTCCTCCTCTCTGTTTTCCCTGAGGAGGACTGGGCAGCTCAGCGACAGAGGGGAGGGGGAGCTGTAAGGCAATTAGCGAGAGTAGCGGTGTGCGTCCAGAGAGGCCCGAGGCTATGGTCGTGTCCTGTGTGTGTGTGTGTGTGTATCTTTACAAAGCCTACACAGTCCCTGTCACAGCTCATTGACAACTAGCACATCACAGGAAGAAGGCAGGACAGAGGGTGAGGGGTCAGAAAGGGGTGTGTAGAGTTGAGCGGAGAATCAGAGCGACAGTTTTCACCAGTGACGCAATAACCAGACCTCACCACATATAGTATCTATCAGTATTAGTTTAGTTTTTTATTTTTCAAGCAAAATTCTAGGAATGTGTCTGTTAAAAAAAACAGGGAGAATTTAAAACAGCCATAACTATACGTGCTGAAAAGTCTACCTCCTACCCACTTCTGCAACAGCTCCATAACTGCAGCGACCAGAGAGGCATGGTAAAGTCTGAACTTCCTCCTGCTGTGGTTTGTAACCCTACACAGTCTCACTGTATCTATTAAATGCTGTGTGTGTGTGTGTGTGTGTGTGTGTGTGTGTGTGTGTGTGTGTGTGTGTGTGTGTGTGTGTGTTTTAAGAGAGCTGCTCTTGTCCTCCTGCCAGTCTTGTTAAGAGGCTCAGAGTTGTGTGAAAGGACCCCATTGAGGAAGCAGGGTGTTACGGTTAACACAGTAAGGACCGCCAACAGAGTGTGGTTGTGGGTTTCTGGATGCAAATATTCAAAGAAGTGTATTATTGTGTCGCGTGTCAAAAATACATTTTTGCTCATGTAATCAGTCTTACTCTAAACAACAGACCGTTTTTTGTATTATGATTATGAAAACTATTCCTGATGTTTGTATTATGGTAACTGACCACATCTTACTCATAATGGCACAGATTACTAATAAAACTGTCAGATTTTATTTAACGCTCCACTCACCCAGTGAAGAAGCTTCCTCCTCTACTCCCGCTCCACTTTTCTTGGTTTCAGGTCTTCCTTCCCTGGAAATAACAGAAACAGTTGTACCTGTTAGCCAAATATGTTGCAATATGTTTCTGTTTCTTTCCACTTATTTGGAATCCAGCCCCCTGTCACACATTGTTAATGGCCCACAAGCAAAACAGGAAGTGTTTTTCCTGTTAATTGGTAGGGTTCCAACTGTGTGCGGCAGCGTGCTGAGCGCTGGTTGGCCGTGTGGCAGCGCAAAGAGAATGACAGAGCAGGAGAGGAAGAATGCAGGCCGACCACTCTCCACTCTGTCAGCTCCTTGTCCTGTGGTATCAGCCCATCAGCTGTGGCCCGAATGTTTGTGTGTGCAGAGCACAGACTTGAGCGTGACACGAGACAGTCGCTTTTTGTTTGAACCCCTATTTGCTGTGCTGTGTTTATAGAGCACAGTTTCTGTGCAATATGATCGGCGTGATTCATTTAGTTTCATCCTCTTAAGCTGGTAATGAATGAGGCACTGCCTCAGGAGGGCATCAGAGGTCACTAATGTAAAACACTGACAACTTCCTGCAAAGTCTAAAGTTTGGCTACATATGATGATTTTAATAATATTTCAGAGGTGGTGTAATGTTAATACTCTACTGATTTCCATTTTAGAGTTTTCAAAAAAGGGAGATTTGTGCCTGTACTTTTCCTCAGTTAGTGTTTTGATCAGGTGTGTGTGTTTAAACCAAGCTGACCTGTGACACAGGCCCCAACAACTTTAATTTTAAGTGATATGACCGCAGATGTTGTGTTTTTAAGGTTTAGCATCTCATTTTCCATTACCACAGAATTATTTATGTGTATATATTAGTGCATGCGTCCATGTGCTTGTTGCTTTGTATGAATACAATATTAACTAGCATCGAAAGTTATTTTTGAGCGTGATTATGGGATCATAAATATGAACTGGTTTCGGGAAAACGCAAACTCAAAGTGACCGCTTGATAGATGTTTTATTAGTGGGAGACATTTGGCCAAGAGCAGCCCCCACATTTCTTTCTAATAGCAGACTTTTTGGGGTTTCTCATTTAGTTGATTTAAGGCATGGTCATAAAACATTTTGGGAGATAATTAGCTGAGATGCACACATTATTTTTGTTTTTTCTCTCCTACTTATACAGCACAGACAGACTGTTAACTATATATTTGCTCATACTGACTAACCTAGCGCTGTTTTTAAGCAGTATTTCATATACCTGAGCTCTGGGTCAAACATTCTGTGCAGGTGACAAACAAAATGAGGATGACTACCTGCTAGTTGTCATACCTGACTGTGTTACACCTGAAATCACAATCCAATTTGCATATAGCATTTCTGAATCGCCCTGCAGCAACGAGCTGTCTTCCACATTCAGAGTGCGTTGTTTACATCTGAAAATAACCTGTCACAGTCCGAGGCTCGGTTTGGCTCGGCGTCCTGCTTTGAGGCCTTTGCTGCGCTCGGCATCCGTATGTTTATTTGTCTGTGGGTGTGTTTTGCGCTGCTGCACAGAGACTTTTGTGCATGGTGTTTTGTGCGCTCAGTGTGTGCATTTTTGTGTTATTTGCATACCTGTCCCTGATCTGTACAGGTAAACGTGACAGTATCAACTCACCACTGCATGAAAATACATGAAGGGAAGAGTGGCCGACTTGTGTGTGTAGCTGTTGCGTGTGGGGACTCTCACACGTTGACCCTGCCACGGTCAGTTTCCCGAGGTCACTGTGTCTCCCTCTCAGACAGTCCTTTGACTGCGCTAAATATTTAGCTTTCAAAGTGGAGCTGAACACTCAAAATAGATGCAAATCATCTAAGCTTCTGGAGTAACTGTAATACTTTTCTAAAAGACAAAACTGTTGACAACAATATTCCTGCTTTGGTATGCCTTATTAACTCAGGCTGCCTCTTCCACATCTTTCCTCGAGACATTTGGTCTCTAATTTGTGCAGACTTGGCACTGCCTGAACATTGGTAGTATCTCTTAACCTGCCAGCACCTCTTATTTTCCCTCTTTTCACCATTATTGGTTTACATTCATATTTATTCTCTTTTGAAGGAACTATTTTTGTCTGTCATTCCGTTTTTTTTTAGAGCACTGATTCTTTTCAGTCTTTCTGTCCACTATAATTTTCTTTCTTCCTCTGTGTTCATCTGTTAAACATAAATATCGCCTCACCCTTCTCCTCCTCCTCCCTCTCTCTCTCTCTTTCCCCATCTGGTTTGATCTCTTCCAAAGGCACAACAGAGCTCAGCAGTCTGGTGTTAATGTTAGAACCACTTTGTAGTGGCATCATCTAAAACTGCCAACAATTTGTTCAAATTATGGCTCAAAACATCATCATCCAAACCCTAAACCTGCAGGGGAAGGTTGGTGTAAACAGAGAGGAAGCTCTCTGTTTTGCTTGATATTTTATGTGATACTCTGTGATGCCTCTGCTACGCTGAACATGTACCAGTGACAAGTCGTGACTTGTGGCACTGTCACAACTGCTCGACTGTTGATTGCAGCGTTGAGTGATAGAGATTCAGGCTGATAACGTGGTGGCATTTGGTTATACACGTGTAGGCATTTGCACGTATACTTGCACACATATTTGCCCTCTCAGACTGCCCCCCTTGCGCTCTCGCCGCGTGGACAGAAGCAGATAACGGCGCTATCTGCGCCCCTACACACCCCCCCAGCTGCGATGGAAATAGACACTAAGAAAAAGGGGGACAAGAGAGCGCCATACGTCGGCTGATGTGATGAAGGAGAGCGGCCTTGTGCGTACGTGTCGGCTGGTGTGTACGACGTGCCTGCATGAGAGCGCCCTTGAATGTCACCACTTCCTGTGACGAACCAGTTCTCGGACACTTGAAGACCCGATGGCAAGTGGACACACGCAAACCCAAAGGTGCACACACTCCACGTTTACTCTGCTGTCTTATCACTGAATCCATATTCAGTAGACCATTAAGAGTTAATTTTCATCTTTTTTGCTTAATTTTTATCAGTCACTACTAACTAGTGGTTAGAAATGTGACCTTATTCTCAAAGGGAGATCTGTCCTTCATAATTCTGGTTTTGGTTAAACAGTATGTGTGTGTGTGTGTGTGTGTGTGTGTGTGTGTGTGTGTGTGTGTGTGTGTGTGTGTGTGTGTGTGTGTGTGTGTGTGCCCTTGCTTTGCTCTTGCCCAGTACGATCTAGTTCAAGGCTCATTTCCTACTTACAGTGCTAGCCAGAGGTAATTACAACCTTAGATTAAGAGCAGTTTCTCTTTTTTTTATGGGCTCACTGAAATGCAGCAATTTGTGGTGGCTTTCTGGGATGAGCATCCTCCCTCTCATCCTCTCTCTCTCATTCTCCATTTGTCTCTCTCACTCTGCCTCTCCCCCTCAATACTTCACTGGAGTCAGTTTAGGAATTTGGGGGATTTTTTTTTGGCTTCTTGCAGATTTTCCAACCAGAGTGAGAAGGTTAAGAAAATATCAGAGTTTCATTTAATATAAAGCTTGTGAGAGTAGTTTCTTTCATGCCACATTTGATTCAAAGGGTCATCTGCTTTAGAAGATAGACAAACTGGTAAAATCTGACCACGGTGAGTGTGCGCGCACGTTTGTGTGTGTGTGGATGTGGACATGGGCGACAGCAGTTATTTGGGGTTTGCGCTCAAGCTGGGGCACTCCAAAGCCCTCAGATCCCTTCGCATGTGTGTGTATATTTATGCAAGGTTTTGAAGTGGTTCTTCTGAACGCATCATTTGGCTGCATCGGCGAGCTCTTCTTCAATTTAGCTTGGCAGGCGTACGGGCTGGGGTTTGCCTCTGCATACCGCTGGGTCAGCATTGATGTGTGAGGCTGAGGCCTTTGAAGCCCGGGGGTTTTATTTAAGACGCCTCTTCGAGAGAGCAGCCCGGGCTCTCGGTTGTCAACAAGGGAACGCCCCCCTGCTGTGCAGCACCTGAGAAGGGGCCACGCTGAAGCCTTTCATTCTGACAGAGGAAGGATTTGTACATCTTGAATTTTCTCTCTTTCACTCACACTCTCTAACAGTGATGAGACCTCACTTTCACGTGGCCTTGAGAAAAACAAACACGCTCACATTCACTGACTTATTCAAACTTTCTGCCCCGTCGACTCCCCTCTTTCTGCCAGCTGTGTGAGTGCCCCACTCTTGTCCTCCTCTCCTAGCTCCACCTCCCCCCTATCCCTCCTCTCCTCCCTTCCCCAGGCCTCCTCGCCTCAGCACCTGACTTTTAACCCTCTAATCCCTCTGATGCAGAGGGTAAGATGCATCAAGCCCTGCCCCTAATTGGTGTAAAACTGAGCTCTGGTGGTAAGAGGCACGATGTGAAAATCCCCCACTCTCTGCCAGTTTTGAGAAAGAAGAGTGGCAACATTCAGTTTGAATAACAGCTAATAAATACATTTACAGGCACCACAAGCTCCTGTAAAATGCCCAGCAGATCTCTGAGTCATGTCTCAACACAACAAGTGGGAGAACACAACTGTCAGTCATCGTCAGCGGCAGATTTAGACATCAGTGCTCTTTTCCTCCGAAGCTCTTTGGCACAGATAATGAAATGCCAGCCTTGATTTTGTAAAAAAAAAAAAAAAAAACCCAAACAGATTAAAGTACAGACTGACACAATGTTGGTAACCAGATCCTGGATGGGTTGTGTGGTTTCAACATCACTGTCACAGTGGTGTGACAGCAGGCCTGTGCTTAATTGTTTAAATTGGGTCTTCATGACAGAGGGTTCCGTCCACAGACCGACATTTAAGGGTAAGACATGTCCCTTAGGGGGGAGGGATAATCCACGTGTCTCACTAAGTGCCCAAACCAGCACGCACAATTGCAAATTTTATCTTCAAAGTGTCGCCATGAGTTACGCAGCCATTTTGATAAGCTGTGACTTTAATTTTACATCACAGGTGAAGAGACACAGTAAGAACTTAACCCTATCTCATCTTCCCTTTCTCTCTGTCTCTCCTCTTCTTCATACACACCGTTCATTGTCTCAGACTTCTTTCAGTCTCTCTCTCAGTGTATCAGTGTCAACAAGTGACGGTACAAACACAACAGTCTGCTGCGGGGAGAGTGAAACACTGGAGCAGAAAGCAGTGAGCTCTACATCTTTATTGTCCGGCCCCAGAAAATAACTACGCTGGCACACTTCTGCACTGTGCCCACAACCGCTCTCTTGTACTGTAAGTGTTACAATCTGTGCAACATAGTAGCCTGAAAGTTCTCCACATTAGTGAGGGATAATTGGCCTCCTGTGGCTGCTCTGCTGTGTCTGGTAGCCTAATATAAACCAATTACAACCATTATATACTGTCAATGACACGGTAGCTTCTCCTGTAGCATAATGACAGTCTGTGAGGAAACACATGGCGAGGAAACAAGCGGTACGCCAGTGCAGGGGTTAATAGCGGGGCTATTGGAGTAGTTTACGCTGCCTGTTTTGCCCCCAGGAAAGATTAGGCGATTTTCCGTGCCTGTTTATGGGGCTATGTAGAAGATGCTAATCTGGCTGAACACTGGGAGGATTGTGGTCAGAAGACTGTTCTTACATGAATGAAGCATCTCATGCAAAGGCAAATATATACTTTTTTTTGACCTGGTTATATTTCAATTATTATTATTATTTCAGTTTGAGTCTTGGGGCTACTGGCTACTGGGACTTTCACATAATATATAATCATTCAATTTTGCTGCTGTTTCATTCAGTGTTAACACAGTGAGATTATGTCTTTAACGAGGATTGGTGTGATCATGTTTTTGTGGTTTATCACCCCAGAAACTGAGTATAAACACTCATGTAATTGTACGGTTAAAACTACTCATTTAGAGCTCCTTAGAGAGCAAATACTCAAATGAGGTTCCTTCTTTAAGGACACCTCTCAGTTTACATTGGCATAATATTTGCAATGAGTTGGTATTATCTGGAAAGACCAGATGCTCTGACAGTTCCTCGTAATTTGCACTTTGTGGAATAGAGATTGGTCTAAACACGTTGAGTCATGTCACTTTATTGGATGTTAGTTTATTGGTGGAGTAGGTCACTCGAGAGATTTAATCTTTCAGGAATTTGACCTCATCGCCCATTGCTCTGCTGCACACATGCTGAACAAAACCGATGTCTCCCTAATTTCTGCGTGTACCTCTCCTCACATATTCACCACCGTTTCATTCATCCATCACTGCACTGCACCGCCTCCAGCTAAAAATCAAACAGTTGAGTTGTTCAACTTTAAATCCGGCTCTGGAACTTGTCACATTTCAATCAAAGAAGAAGTATTTAGTAATAATAATAATAATAATAATAGAATTAGGGAATCATTTTATATGAGTAGCAGCTGTTGATGGACATCTTTAATACTGTAGTGTGTCACCAATCATGCTTATGACTGAAAGTTGGCCACCAGATTATTTAGTAGCCTATAATGACTTAAAGATTTGATTATGTTCGAAGCCATTGTGAAACCACATCAAATCAGTTCATCACCCATAATCAGACTTGGCACTACCGCTTGTCATTGCCCAACTTAGCCCTTATTTCCTCAGTTTTTTCTGCTCTTACAGTGAAGTGAGCAGTGATGCACCAAAAGGACTGACACAAAGTTGTCTGAAAAGTATATAAGATAATACAAGGAAACTGTGATCTACAGTAAGCTACAGTGATAGTTTGGTGATATCATTCATTATCTGGGACAATATTACCCTCCACTTATCTCGAGATGTGATATAGTCCACATGTTGTCGAGTTAATCATGTTTTGACCTCGTGCTGCTGACATTAAAAAAAAAAAAATGCACTGGCTTTTCATTATCTGACCCTTCTGAGAGTCCTGCGTATTGCAACCATGAAAACAGCCACGCTCGTGTCCTATTGAACTTTCTGTTGTGGGATGTTTCCCCTGTGTGGGTCCAAAAACAGCTGTCCTCTGCGGTGAACACGGCTCGGTGTGGTCTAGACATTCGGCTCGGCCTCTGCATGCTGTACGGCGTCCTGCGGTCCAACACCAGCCCGCCTCATTACCGCCCCGACGGCTCCTTTTGCTCCGCGCACACGCTCGCGTTTCACGCTTTTCTCCAGATGCCGCCGAACTGTGTTTTATTGTTAGTATTTGGTGATCTGCAGCATTAGTGGCGCCCACATAGCCAATAAAACCTGTTGCATCCAATAAGTCAGTGGAGCGTTGATGTCGGTTTGCAGTTAAAGTCCTTACAACAAAGAGGGACAGTTGTATTTTACAGGGATGTTACAAGCATTATACGTAAAAAACTAAAGTCGACTTATTATTACAGTAACACGCTGTACTTGTAAAGCACAAAAAACGTTTTTATAATTTTACAAACTTACTGTTGAGCGGAACAGAAACACGCTTTTGGATTATTCTAGTAAGTTTTCGTTAAGGGAGTTGTCAGGACACAAACACAGCGGTCATGAGCAGCACTGTTGTTGTTTTATATTTTAAAAGAGGCAGAAACCTAACGAAGCGTTTTAATTTTGTGCTGAAAAAATTCAGTTAATTCGTGTATTCAGATGTTCCTAAAGCAAATCATTTTCAACCTAACCGCATTTGTCAACATAACTCTGTTTACGCGTCTTTACGCATTATTATTATTATTATTATTATTATTATTATTATTTCAGCTATAGAGCTTTTCTCAGCTATAGAGCCCGAAAAGGAATTAAATGTTTATCCTTGTTTTGTCAGTCAATGAAGGAAACTCTTACCCTGAACTTCGAAGAAGTAAAGTTGGGAGCGCAGTCGCGCTTCTGTCTTTATCCAAGCGGAGCAGTTCAGCGATATAACTCCAGACCTTGTAGTTTTCCGAATGTGCGCTCTCTTTAAAAAAAAAAAAAAGTTTCTGTGAACGTATTAAACTTTACAACGAACGGTCTTCATCAAATCCTTGGAGAGGTACACCAACCTCCACGTCAAGGAATGCGCTCAAGTGCTGACTCCCTGGACAAAAAGCGCTTTATTGGTGAGCACAGAGGAGAGTTTTAAGCGGAGGGATGGGAGGGGCGAGGCGAGGCGAGGCGAGGCGCACGGCAGCAGAGCAGAGCGCACTCCTGCACAGACCGAGAGAGCAGCAAACAAACTCACCTTGCAGCTTGGCTAAGCGCTGAAGGAGAGAAATTCCAGCTTCCTCTCAGTTCACTGTATCTTAATGCCTACCTGCACGACCTGTTTTAAGCAGGAAACGTTACGAGTTTCGTTATGTACTGTGCTGAGAAGTTGGTTCCATTTCATTTGAATGACTATTTCTTAATTACTACCTTGTTTTGCTTTTTGAAGTATGCATCCACTCAGCTCCTCTGCAGAAAAACAAGCATGTGACAAAGCTTCAGTAATATGTTTACAGACACTTTGAAAGGAATACTTGGACCAGATCACACTAGATCAAACTGGTTGGTTATACAACATGCCTTTTTAAACTACACATGATCCAGTAAATATATGACATTTTTTTTAAAGAAAAGTTGGTTGTTCTGTTTTGTCAATATCTATCAGTTCATGAATGAGTCTTCTCTGCTCACATACTTTATCCGTCCAGTGATATATGAGGGACTGTCAGTTGCCTCGACAGTGTGCGTGCAATGCACATTAGCACATATGGTGGCTTCATTCACAGAGCCATCTTCAAGCTGAGAAAGCTATTGAATACTTCCAAACGCCAGTGACAAACTACCCGTCAGCAGCTGGGAGCCTATTTCAATGTCAGCCAGTCCCAACAAGGTACAGTAAGGTGATAGCCCTCAGGAACTGTGTCACCTCTGATGTGTACTTTTAGCCACACATCGCAGAATCAACCAGAACCCTGAAGCCTCTTGTGTACACTGCTCTGATATTTGTATTGGTTTGACCTACACGCTCCTGCAGAGCTTCTGTTTTCTCCACACGTTGACAAGAAATTGTGAAAATAATTGAAACCAGGCCAAATTTCTCCTTGTGGTGATGTCATTCACCCTCATGCTGAAGACACAGAAAAATATTCAACAAGCAGGCCTCTCTGTGGCCCAGAGGCCATCGCACGTGTCTCCTGAAACCACCCCCACCCTCTGTATCCCCTGAACAAGGGACACTTTAGTTCCACTTGTCGAGCCATGCTTACGTATTTTGTACAGTTTGCTTTTTGATATCAGTCCTCACGCAGTCTGCGGCTCATGCCTCTCTCCTGCTCGCTCTCCTTCTACTCCTACTGTTCGAGTTATTACTCATGTAACACACTCCCATGCACAGTACCATCTGTAAGGCATTACAGTAAATTGCAGGAATAGAGAAATGATTTCACGCATGCCCCGCAGGGTCCAGATGTAGCTCCTCAGTCGTACCCACAACTGAGTTTTATGTGTTGAGGAGAAATAAAGGAGGAGTAAGAAATCAATCTTACCCTCTTGTCTCAAAAGTCTCAAAATCAGTGCTCGTGCTTGCATCTGTCTCTGTTTCTCCCCCTTACTCACTCACTCACCTGCTCTCCACCTAAATATACATTAACGTCTGTGTACAAGCTACAACACCAGTGCTGAGGTTATCCAGGCGCACTAAGGTCGAATTATTTGTCTTAGTCATTCAGTTTTTTGTGTCTTTGATGGTAAGGAGGACCAGCATCTCTAGAGCTGTTTTTGTTTTCTCAAATCACTCAAATTTGAAATGAAGAGTTGTCACTTTAAAATATTTAAATAGATAAGAAAATACAGAAATTACAGTACTGATTTAGACATTTTAGAGATTATATTCAGCAAATGCAAAAAATAATTTGATTGAAAACTTATTTTAAAAATAGATAAAGCAATATGATTGATCTACTTAAATTGTTTATCAGATCATGACGAGATAAAATTCATTTGGTGGCATAAAGCAAAGTTTGACCAGCTCTCTGAATGCCTGTTTATTTTAAGCGAATTTTAAAGGTTTCAGAAACGTGCAACATTTATTATTTGTTAATTTGATTAATCTATTTGCCCCAGAACAGTCATATTTATACATATTTAAACCTGCCGTGTATACATGTGTGTAGTTGTAGAATGTAAGGCCCCACTCAAGTTGTTAATACCCCCAAATTCCCAGAAACAATACTGAGGACATGACTTGAATGTCGTCAGTGATAGCTATTCAGGCCTTGTGGCGTTGATATTTAGCCGATTTTTTACATTTCCACTCAAGCATATTTTCCTGACTTACAGTATTTAAAGCAGATTCTCAGCAGCAACCAAAGCAAGTCATGTGGGGACAACATCTTAACAAACACAGCGAGCGCTGTATTGCTCAACAGGCGTTTGAAGAAAATGCATGAAGACTTGTTCCACTCATCAAGTGGATTGAATTGACAGTATTTTGTCCAACTATTCAACATAAAACAATGTACATTGTTTAGTTTTGTTTTACAGTGTACATTGTTTTATGTACACAGTTCAAGTTTCTACCTCAATTGAAGTCGTGTCCTCTCTGTTCTGTGGTTGAATGTCCACAACAGGAAACCCTTACTATAGTCAGTTCTGCATATTTGTATATTACAGGATAGTTGCAGGCACTTGGTCAGTGGTGTAAATCACAGTCCAGTGGCTCTTACAGCATTACAGCATGTGCCGTCAGCAGGTTGGGCTCCTAATCACCCTGGCTCAGTAAAAGATGGCGAGGCAGCATACAGCCCGCTCTCTAACACTGCCCAGGGGGACCAGTAAAACACTGGTTTGCTGCTGAGCCAACCACAGCTCGCTAACAGTTTAAAGCTAGAGGCACTTAGCCACACAGCACCATGCTGGGTTTTTAGGGGAGGTGACAGGGATTTCTTCCTCTTGTCAGTTTTTGTCAGTTTTCTTCTCTACACTGTAATTTGCACTCTCACATTTTGTCTTTTTCTTTCCAATTTAATTTCATTCACTCGTGTGCAAATTTATGTTTGTGTGCAGACTCCTGCTGAGGTATTTCATCAACCAGAGTTTCATCACTTTCTCTTTCCCCACCCTAGTCCCCTTTGTTTTTTTGGCTGCTTCACTTTCTCTCACATTTGCTTCATAATTTCTGACTTTACTCGCTCTTTCCTTCCCTCCATGATAGATGGTAACTTTTGCACTGTTGCTCAACTTCATTTTAAGTTCAGCTTTGCCCAGCATTTACTGACCTTGTATCCATCACTGTAGATCTTACCTGCCATATGATCTGTTGTTTGGAATCATACTATTGTGAGTCACACAACATTATAAAAATAACACATCAAAGTAAGCAGAGTAGCAGTGTGATTATAAAATGAAAATGAAGATCTTGGTGTATTAGTTAATATTTTCTCTCCACTCAAGGATAGAAGGTCATTTATTTGTGGCTGACAAAATCAGTGATGGATTGGTTTTATCTCCCAGTCCACACAGAGACAAAGAGCTTATCAGAAAGGCTAAACAGACTAAACTGTCTTTGTCCTTCCTCCTAAAATTGTTTTTACAACTTGGTATGCGTTTACATACATTAGGAGAACCTTGTTCCTGTTAATTTCACGTTGTCTAGCTTTTTTTTTTTTTTCACCACCAGTTATATCTTTATATCACTTCAGAGTTAGAATGACTTTACTCAACAGCAGCAATTTGTTCTTGGTTTGATTTTAGGATCAGTTTGTTTTGCTCATTTCTTGTGGTAAATTATTACAGTCTTCGCTTTCCCCCTGATTTTTGTGTTCCTAAACATTTTGCTGTAAACTAATTTCTTTAGTGAATACATCATGTGCTGTAAGATCATCCTTCATCCTTTGACCCATCAACACATCACCTTCTTGCCATGGAGACACCCAGTCATGGGACAGACGGTGACTATATTCATACTACACAGTCATGTCCTCTATAATGATGTCCATCTACCCAGAAACACAAGCATGTGTCTTGGTCTGAGGTGTACGCGTTTTGTTGTTCACAACATGCCTGTGGGGTTTTTTTTTTACTTTTTGAAAAGTAGGAGCTGGTGAGTTCAGCAGACGACAAAGAAGAGATAGGAATAGAGTCAGTGAGAATGGGAATAAATTTAGGAGAACAGTTCACCACAAAATGACATTTCACTTATTCACTTACTCCCCACATTGTCATTCGAAGCAACAAACATGCCTCCTTTTGAAAAATTGAAGTTAGCAGGATGATCTCCTTACAGCTCCAAAAACAGAATAAAGTGTCCATCAAATTGTTTGAAAGAGGCTTGTGCAGCATATTTTGCTGCCAAACAAGGCCACTTTTTTACTTAAAATATTTGTCATAATGTCCCAATATTTCCACAGTGACAAAGCTTTGGTCACACGGACTGGATGAAGATCAAAATATAAAACAGTTACTGCTTGAATTGAATGGAAAAATATTATTGACATTTCTTGCTTTTTTTAGGAGCTATAAGAAAGGGTTTTCATAAATGAAATCATAAGGCCTAGAAAGCAAGGCTGAGTTGGAAGTTAGGGGACAGAAGTTGTCACAATGGACTGTTCCTTTAACATAATTTTATTGCACAAGTGGTATAGGAATGTACAGAGTTAGTCATACTTTGTGATATTCAGCACATAGTACAATTAGTGAGGGGGAGAGGGTGGGGGCTCTTTTGGGAATCATGCTTTACTTTACCATTAGGACAGCCTGGGAAAGATTGTCCCGGGTTATTTTCTGATAGAGCCTCGACTCAACACCTGCTCATTATTCTCCCAGCCTCTCTCTGTGTCCTCATATATCTGCATATATATTGGCATCTGAGTTCATGTGTGTTATGTGCAGATGCATGCCATCCCCCTCTGTCCCCAAGAACATGTCTCCCCCGTCACACGTAAATGTGCTCTGACGGCAGTATGTGTGGGCTGCCGTGAGACACGACCGAGCCCTCCTCTCGAGGCCTGGCCTGCCTTTCTTCCCACAGCTACTCAGCACCCAGAAGCTAGGGAAAAAAACGTCTGTGGGAAGGGGTGCCACGCAGAGGAGGGAGAGGGAGAAACCAGGAACATGCATGGTTAATTAGTGGCTGCTATAGGAAGCTGAATGTGACTCGAGAACTATGACCAACAGAGAGAGAGAGGGTGTACTCAAAGCAGAAGTTGTTACTGTTTCTGTGAGAACAAACACATACTGCTATAATCAAATGCACTGCCTCAGGTAAAAGTGAAATATTGACTCTTTGCACCTGCCAGCTTTACCCACAATAAGTCAATCTGTTGCTCGTAAAGCTGTCTCCTATAGAGGAACCTTTTACATTATTACAGCAAGTGCACATTTTATAATCTTGTTTTCGTGGTTCATCCTTGGTTAATTGGACTCAAAGTGAACTTCAGTTTTAGGATGGAAAGGACTTGTTCACCCAAAATATAATTTTGCCCTTTCTCACCATTCGTCTGTCAGAGGTTGGGTTAGACAAGCTGTGTTAACGAACCTTGCTTTGGGAACAGAGACAGGATGTTGTAATTTTTAAAAAAAATCTGGCTCCTGTTTGTCGTCTGTTTATTGTTGTTTTTTTTTTTTAGCCTTATATGATTTTAGGCTTTTTGTCATTTTCCCGGGGCCCTGTCATGGCATTTTGGTCCCATTGGAGTAAGCTGAGTGCTTCATGTGAGCTGGTCGTGTTAGTGAGGAACATGAAAACACCCTCAACACAAAGACCTCAAGAATTCTGTACACTAAACTTTTTAGTGATTGCAGGAGCTGTTTGTTTCACGCAGAGAAGCGCAAGACAGGGAACATACAGAGACCTTAAGAGGTCAGACCGTAGTTCACTTTGAGGTTTACTAGTCTGTTGACTCTGTGCACGCTGGCACTTCTCATTAAGGAGAGAGACAGAGACAGACAGCACAGCTGGGCCGTGCATGCCTCGGAGCTGGACAAGCCATTAGTGAGCATTTTTATTGTTGAGAGGATGAAGAAGCCATCATGAAAACAATCCTGGGTTTACCAACTTATATTATCGAGCTGATTGAGAACATGTTTCCCTTAGCAACCAGCCATTTAGCCTTCAAAGTCTTTTAAACTAGACACATGTGGGTGCTGTGTCAGCTGTAGTATCTTGGATTTGTGGAAAGTGCAGTTATATAGCTGGTTATCTGTTCTCTCTTGAGCTAAAAGTGAGCAATTTCTGCTTATTGCTGCAACTCTGATAAGAGAGACAGAGGAGGAGCGAGTGCAGAGTGGCCTAAAGGAGAAGGGGTGAGGTCTGAGGGGAAGAGGTTGGGTCGAGGGGGCGTGTGGCTGACCTCCTATCCCTCGCTTACTCAGGGGGGTCATCCAGAAGTGCTGTTTTCCCATGATCACCATTAACTGAGGTGAAACACTGTGAGAGATTTCTTGTTTTGTTTGGTGTTTTTTTCTTGTTTATTCTCCCGATTCCTTATGTTAATGTTCTTCACATTCATCTGCTGAAGGTGGAAAGTTTCTCTTTGTTCACCTCAAGTAGCAGCATTCAGCGATTCTCAATTTTTTAATGGGGGAAAGAGAGATGTAATTTTTAAAATTTTATATATGAACTTTTTTGTGGAAAAACCATCTGACACACACCAATAATTAGTTAAAGCAGAATATTTTTTACATGTCCTAAAACATTCCTGGAGGGAATCTTATGAAAGGTGCAGCAGAGTTGTCAACTTGCAACAAGCTAATCATCTAGTAAAGGCTGGATTGATGCTTCTGCAAAGGTGCACATTAACATCTCTGCAGGGAAGGGTGTACAGTGGGTTGTAGAGACGCGCAGAGGAGCCAGCACACACACACACACCTCCTGAATTTCAACAGTCATGTGTCATGCAATCCTGTCATGGGTTCAAAATGGAAAAGAAAAACATGTAAACGTATCCTCAAAATACAAGTGTAAAAGAAATAGTCACGCAAATGTCTCGGAGTGGCTCCAGTTCGTGTTTGCCCACGTGCAGCCCCGAGACGCATGTTTTAGCCTTTACTCATGAAGAGAGCAACCCTTTCTTCTTTATCCTTTTCCCCTAATTTCTTCTTTTCATTCCATGTCTGCCCTCTTTTGCTCCCTCTGTCCTACCTCTCGGTCTTCTCTTATTCTCACCCTGCAGTCTGGTATGTCAGGTATTGGGTAACAGCGGCATGCCTGTGGTTTAGTGCAGGAAGCAAAGCGACTGCAGCTTAGCTACAGTATGTTCACTATGACTGCACTGCTGTATTAGAACTATGACAGAAACTCTATCAGCGAGATGAGAGTAGTTAAGCGGCACAGGTCACATCAGGTCAGCCTGCTGCTTGCAGATGAGTAATTTACATATTAAATTGGCCCCGCCCACCCCACCTTATCAGCCAGCCAGTCACATGATGTGGTTGGAACGTGCCGCACTGTGTGGAGGCACCATGACACAAAGTAATTTTATATACACACAGTCTCACTATTCCTGAAGTCCTTCACCATTCCCAGTCACATGCACACACACAATATTGGAGGTATTCTCTTGACAGTCATTTTTTCCTCTCCTGCTGTGATATTTCCTGTCTTTCATAGTATAGAAAAACTCATTCAGTATTGTGCACAACATTTTTTTTCATCCCGCCACTCCTTGTTACCCATCATGCAAACTGTGTGGTCGTGCCTTGACGCATTGTTTCCAAACTATTGTGGCGCCGTTCCTGCCCTTATGCATTTTAAATTTATTTCTTCTCAGTCTGTCTGCCTGAGTTGTGTGTTCTTTTATACCATTGCCTCTGTGTAATGCCCATTTGAGTTCTGCCAGGCAATCACTGAGTGACCTGGCTAGGTAAATAAAAGAGGTTAAATAAAAACAAACACACGTGCACACAGATAACAAGCCTTTCTTCAGCTCTGACACACGGCGCTGATAACGGTGACATGAAGAAATGGATGTGGAGGCCTTGACATCAAGGAGAGGTCACATAAAAGATGATTAAATGGGGGGAAAAAAGCAATGTAGAGATATTTTTGAAATTGTTATTGGTTTTAGAAGTGTCCTAGACTGTTATTTTCAATTTTCAGTTTGGGTTTTTTTTTTTTTTTTTCATCTTGTGGCAGTTCATCCTCCTCCTTGTTTGCGAGGCTGAGGCTCATCTGAGTGTAATTCAATGCAACATGAGCGCCACTCAGCTTTATCCTCCAGAGGAATACACATCTGCTGTGTTAACAAATTGCTTAAAGCTGCCTCGTCATGCAGCAGTGGAAGGACCCGGGCTGAGGCTGGATGTGGGCTCGTAAACGTCTGATCAGCAGTGCTTATTGTTTAGAGATGGTGGCTACATAGACAACACTAGAAGTGTGTGTTTTTGTATCTTCATCCTCGCATCTCCTTTTGTCAAATGCATAGTTTTCTACTTTCCTTTAGACCATAACTCCCTCTGTTTACTATGTAAAGTTTATACACTTTGTTTTAAGGCCTTTGGCATTGTTTGACTGGAATACTAAACTGCGCATTAGCAATGGTTACTCTGTATGGGTGGTCACACAGCGTGGTTTCCCTCTTGACCAAGATACAGACAGAAATGGTGGAAAATGAGAACAAAAATGTGTGTATACGTGTGTGAAGGGTGCTGGAAAGATGGGGCCGTAATAGGAGTCAGTCTGGTCGTACCAGTTGTAGCTCATCAACAGTCTCTTACTTTCTCTTTTTTGTCCTATAATTCTCCCAGATGTAGCACGATAAAGCTCAAAGCATTCTCATAAGAACACTTGCGCACACACACACACTTATGAGGACATGCATAACTGTTGTGATTTACTACACGAATGTGATAGTGATCTTATCTCTTACTTCTCTCTGTCTTGCTCAGTTTCTCTCTTTTTCCCCCTCTCTAAGTCTTAAACCTCTCTTATAGTAAATCTGCTCTGTTCTTTGGTTTTTATTGGTTTTCACTGTACAAGTGCCTGCTTCGGTCATTAAAGCAGGTGATTTAGTGCGGGTGTGTTGGACCCACTAAGAGTAAAACATAGGCTTTCGTGCACAAATCAGTCCACCCAGGACAAAGGGGGAAAGGTAAGGCCCCGGGGCCACAGTGAGGCTGAGGGTACAGTGCTTAAATAAAATTGTTAAACCTACAGCATGTTGTGTGGGACAAGAATAGTACAGTTAATGTCATGAAATACTAAATTTGTGGCTCATTCACTTGTCTTTACTTGAATAACTTTATCAGCCATAAAAGTCATGCTGAGCCTGGTGTGTGATTTTTTTTTTTTCTTTTTCCAAAAGATCACAGTTATCACTAAGAAAGCGATCCCTTTTTGTATTTCCAAATGTTTATTTTTTGGAGATACTAGATTTTCATCCCACAGGAATTTGTGCTTTTGAGATATATGAGATATCAGTGGAGAGGATCATTTTGATAAGGTGTCATTTTAGATGGACCAGAAAGAGCAAGTATGGACACATAGTTGCAGCCACCAAGGTGTGTGTGTGTGTGTGTGTGTGTGTGTGTGTGTGTGTGTGTGTGTGTGTGTGTGTGTGTGTGTGTGTGTGTGTGTGTGTGTGTGTCACAGAGGAGATGAGTCAGATCCGCAGTTGCTCAGTACTAGAGACAGAGAGACAGCGGCAATGATAAACCCTGTTAACTGACTCTGATAAAGCAGAACTGGAAGACACCATGGAGTCAAAACATGTGCCAATGACGATCGATGAAAGGCGCTCTGTTGAACGCCTCAAGAATGTTTTTGTAGCTCTAGTTGAGCAGGAGTGGGGGAGAAAAAGAAGAAGAAGTTGTTTTAAGGTTTATATTTCTCTCTTTATTTTCTTGCTCCCTCTCTCGAGTCGACCCTCTCACTCATTTGCGCACACGTACTCAGGCTTGAAGGAAAAACAAATATTAAACAGTAATGTTTTGTGTCCGTAAATTACTGGGTTTTATGGTTCTAGCATTTCCAATAATTCTGTCTTGGCTGTCCATGAAGGAAATTCTCCTACACACACACACACACACACACACACACACACGCACAGAGAGAATAGATCAAGTATGTACTGACTGGTTTGGATCGTCCAGTTTGAGCTTTCGTATGAGGTCAAGTGGTACTATCATTCGAGGGAACTTTGGCCTAATATTTGAGCAACATTTTCCAAAAATATTCATCGGTAAATGTCCAAGTCATGTGATATTATAGTTCAACTGTGGCGGCAGTGGGATTGTTGCTCTTTAGCGAGTCGAGTGTCTGTCCGAGAGAGACCACGGTCTGTTTAGCTGGACAGGATTTTAATAGGGCAGTAAGTCATTCATCGAGCCCTTTATTGGTGGATTGTGTTTTTAAAACAGACCTTATTGAGTGGCTTGGTGTGTGCGGGGGCACATCAGCAACAGTTTGGACTTGCGGGTTTTCCACAGTAGGAAAAATAGACTGGAGTGCACCTAAGACTGACATCATCTCTAATTTGTTCCCTATAACAAATCAATGCAGTGCGGAGTGACTAACCCGCTGGAGCCAAGTCGAAGCCGAACTTCCAGCATGATCACTACTTTTAAGTTATGCCTCTGGTATGCAGAATAATTATTGTGCAGGGCATGATGTCCATGGCTGATTTAGAGCATGAAATTTCTATTTTGTGGTTTATGCACTGAATTTAAGTGGATTTATACTGAATATTTTTAGGTCAGATACTGATACAGATTATTTTCTGTTCAAATTTCCCAAAATCACTACATCTGCTTGTATGTATCATATCATAAATAGTGTCTTTTCCATTAGTTCTGTTATGGTTTTATCCATTCCACATTGGTTTAAGTTTACATTCGGATTTATTATGGGGATTTCCCACCCTGGCTTTATGTTATTCGCTAAAAAGACATGTATTCCTGTCTTTGTTATTAGTATTGGTGAGAGAGAAAGACTTTAGTGGGACTGCTAATGAAACACAAATGACCTGGAGAGATGGATATTTGTTAATGAAAGGGGATAGCTGAATGGAAAACTTGGACATTATTGAACATTGAACATTGCTCCTCTATTTTAACTTGCACACTAACCCAGTTTTGTATGCAGGAGGTGATGGTCACGCAAAGAGAGGGAGGATTTTGGAGCCTCTGTGTTGCCGAGACAATTTGTCTGCTGTCAAACAAGAGAAACCTCTAGACTTTTGGGGCTCGTTTCAGTGTAATTTTTTTTTTTTGCAGAATTCGTCTTATGCTTTATTGGCAGAGATTTCGCTGATCACAGTATATCTGTGCAATACTAATACTGGCTGACAATCCATCAACTTCCAGTTTAGGGTCCAAAACAGTTCACTCTTTCCTCACTTCCTCTTCAACATGTGTACCTCCGTCCGTGTTTAGTGTTTGAACTGTAACCGTGACGAGGAACTGGACCTTGCACAGGCGGCCCTAACAGCAGAGAGGGTTGTTGGGGTCGGGACCCTCACCTCTTCTCTCTCTGTCCTCTGTGCCATTACTTCCTCTCTCCTCCGTCCTCCAAAGCAGTTGTGGCTGCTGATCGGTTCCCAGGCCCCTGCCGACAGGTCATTTAATGGTCATCTAGCCCCAGCCCTTGATGCTAAACTCTGGGGTTAACGCGGAACGCATCTCTTCCGGGGCTTCACAGCCGACAACAATGAGCCACCAGCACTACAGAGATACAGGCGTTAACTTCAGACATCACAGATACAAACACAAACCTAAACACACACTGGTTATTTCTGTCAGCAACCTCAGAGCCTGTATGGCTAAATCTGGCACATTTACATGATGGTTAAACTTCAAGCTGTCTTATTTCTATCATGTACATTTAAAAGATTTATGTTTCCTATTAGTGCATTCACACCTTTACCTCCCCTTCAGTCTATGTACCCTGACACCCTCATGCCCACCCATGTCCTATAGCACCCCAACCCCTGCTCGTGTCTGCCCTTCAGACCACAGAGCGGTGGTTGATGTAAAGAGTCTGAGGTCTCCTGCCGCTTTATGACCAGTGTCCTGGCTGCTTTATGGCTCGACCCGTCTGGACCAGTTTACCACGCATTTATATGTCTGCCCGAGAGTTTGTGTGTGTGTGAGTATACATGAGTGTGTGCCATTTTAGAGATGAGCTTTTAATTCTTCCTATTCATCTAAGACAAGTAGAACCGTGTGTGTGTAATTATCTGCTCAGCAAGTTGAAGGCCTGGGTTTCTCTCTCTCTGTCTCCTCTTGTAAAAATAAAGATTAGGGTTTTTATTTTTCATGTCACCATTATGCAAAACAGATGCACTGTCCATCATGTGGTCAGACAGCACTGTTTGTTAAGTTGTCTTGAGATGTCTCTAACTGTCTATTATATTGTAAGGGGTTGTTTTTCTACACATACTTGATATTCTGCAAAGATGTGATGTGTGGTTGATGCAGTATGGACTGCCTTGTTGCGGACATATTGTTTTCCCCTGCAGAGAGGGATTAAGTGGGAGATGTGCAGCGCTGATTGGGGCAGCCTGTGTCAGTGTGAAGCTGGAGCTGCACTGACGACAAGTTGGAATGGTAATGAAGCGTTATTCTGTTTCTTGAGGACAGGAGGGATATTACTGCTGAAGCTGTTGCATTTTTTCCGTTTGGCAACTTTGCATGTGGTCGTATGTGGAATTGGGAGTGTGTGGGTGTCAGTGGGGTCACTGCAGACCTGTTGACATGGGACTCGTCAGTCAGTTTAATTAAATCCTGAGCATGCGCGTATGCACATGCGTGTGTGCCACTTCAAGTGCTTATGTGTGTGTGTGTGTGTGTGTGTGTGTGTGTGTGTGTGTGTGTGTGTGTGTGTGTGTATGCCGGTTGTCAGGGGCCAGAGGATGGGGCCCGGTGAAGCGAAGAGAGAGGGGAGAGCAGCCACTTGGCAGCCCATCTGAGAGCCTCGTCACTGGGGCTCAGACACGGCCACAGCTGGCCCCTCCACCAACAATCCTGGCTTTTCTTCCCCTCTCAGGAACGCAGCGCGTCAACTCTAATTCCCTTCTAATGAACTGGCTACTGAAGGTAGCGAGGCAGGCAGGCAGGCCCCACACACTTATTAAACACACATACTGGAAACAAAACACACACACTCAGTGGAGAATGTATATTGCATGTTAGTACATTTCAGTGCTCAGTAGGGCGACTGTGCAGCTTGACTCGAATGCCTGCTGAGGATCCTTGAACTCATCATAACTTAGAAGCTGCATTCAGTACCACCCCAAGCAGAGATGCGTTTTAGCCTTTAAGATCATAGAAGAACCCACTGCATCACCAATGTGTGTCTTTTTGAGAGATTTTGAAAATCCTCATGGTCCGTCTGATTTACACTAAAAAAGATTTTGAATATCTGGCCACATGGACTTGAAAATACAGTTGCAACTTGAGACAGATGGGATACTTTATAGAGTTTTTTTTCTATCCAGATGGTTAGAGACATCTTTGAAGACTTTGGGAATACCTGAAAAACCGCAGAAGGATTTTATTTTATTTTATTGTTTTTTTATTTTTCAAAAATCCTCAGAGTTATATCTCAGAAAAACTGATTCTTAGCCGAATTACTTGAATGTAATGACAATACATGAAAGGTTCAAACAGAGTTAATAACAGTCAAGATGTTATTCTGTTCACTTGTTATGTCCAAAAAAAACCCCCAATGGAATTAGATTATTTTGGACAGTGAGAACAGTCAAATGTATTTGAGTTTAAGACTGGTATAACTGTGATGTTGTGTTCAATCAATGTGAGCTGAAGCCTTAGATTGAAGCTGCCCTCGCTCTGACCCTGTGGTTTAGCTTCTGTGGTGCAGCCTTTGGAGCTCTGACGCTGATAATGGAAACTTTTATACACATTTAGTCGACACAAGCACAGAGATTTGATTGCTTTGAGAACTTGTGAGTTTACAAAGGTGACTAAGTTCATCAGTTATGATATGTTGTTTATTTACTTGCTTTTGGCACGCATTTTTGGTGATGTGATGCTCAGGAGTTTGAAAGAACTACCACAGCCAAACCATTCGTTGACTGTTTAGTGAACCTTTTCCATGATCTTCTGAAATTCTTACTCACAGATCTCCTATGAAAAGGATTTGTCTCTTCTTTTTTTTTTTTTATCTCACATACTTACAGGACACGGGAAACCAACCCAGGATTTACCATCCTGGAGACGGTTTTGCATGTCCAGTGTTATTTCATTATGAATCCCAGTTAATCAGCAGTGGATTATTCTGCACCAGTCCTTCCATTGTTGGGGAAATGTGAACACCCATGGGCCTGCAGCGTAAGTGTGCTTAAAACCATTAGCTGTGTCCAATTCCCTTACACAAGAGTAATAACGCTGGAACAGAAAGAGTGTGTTGTGTCACAGCAGACAATAAAGACAGGAAGAGAGTAGGGTTATCATAAGAATAAATAGATAATCTGGTCATATGAACTGTCTTTATCAGATAGTGATTATGAAAATAACTTAGACAATGAAAACTCATGTGCTTTTACTGTCATACTTTTAAATCATAGATACAGCCATTTAGTTACACCCAGCTGGTCATCATACCAGATATTTTTACAGATTCGTTTTATACTTCAACAGCTCTAACACATTATTAATCTGCCGTTGATTGTGTGTATGTGTGGGGGAGATAAAATAAGGCCTAAAATGTTGTGTTAAATCATGGTTTTAAAGTTGATTTACAGATACAGTTTATTGAGAGAAATGCAACGGTTTAAACCGTTTACCTTATGTGTTTTACCTCATGCTCTCGTATTGGTCATCCCATTTTCGGCAACGTTAGCTGGTGTGGCTCCACACTGCAGCTGTTGGATGGGTTGTCATTACATTTTGACGATGAATGACAGAGTTGCCAGAATCATTGTAATCTCTTAGTCTTGCTTTCCCTCAATATAACAACACACATGTGGCCAAGAAGAGGTAGATAGATTCAAAAACACAGGGAATAAATATAGAACCAACGATCATCCACATTCCCAGGTGTGTCTCTGTTAACAGTGTAGATTACTGATGATTATTGTAACCACAGTTTTTAAATAAATGATATTACCAGGATTCTGGACTATAACCTCTGATGTCAGTTTTTGAACAATATAATTTCCTAACCCAAAATATTCCTACTTTAACTAATTTAATTTCACCAAATAAGACCTTAACTGTAATTGAATTTGACATCCAAGTGAGTGTGGGAAAAGAGTAATGACCTCATGTTTATCGGGATGACTGGGGTAACCAATGTGCACTCTCACACTTTAACTCTAAAATCAGTGACTCGAGGCTCACAACAACACGTCCACTGTTTTTACTGTGACCCATGATCCTGTGTGATAGTCCAAACATTGTTTTATGGCTAAAACTTCAGTCTGAGACTCCGAGTCACCTCTGGCCAATGGGACAACAGAAGACCGGCCTATGACAGCTGGACGAGCTGCAGGCCGCAGTCTGCGGAGGTGGGAGGGCTGATAAAGTGGACTGTTCGAGTTCACAGTTCAGCAGACCCTTCACCCTCAGCGATAGCACTGGAGTGTTCACTCACTCCCACTGACTGGGATGACCTAACCAGGGGACTGATAAAGAGGAGGGTTAGGGAGGGGGCTGATGATGAAGAGGAAAAAAGGACTAAATGAAAATAGAAGAAATTAATAAAGCTGAGGTCACACCACATCATTTAAACATGAATACTGATTTCCAATACTGTAGGGAATGTCCACTGCTGTGATTTTATTTTGAGGTTTAGACAAATCAGAACAGTTGTGATTATAATAAATGTTTGATTTTTTTTTTTCTTTTACTGTTTGAAGTACTTGCACCAGAGGGCTCTGTGAACATACAACTTCCTTTATTCAGATGACAAAAAAGACTAACAATAGATGCAATAGTCGTCATATATATACATAGAGTAAACAGAAAAGGCTACGTTAAACTTACAATATTGAAAAACAGAATGAGTATAAAGCAGTATGCAGGCAACACATGATCGCAGACAGTAATTGGCAAAATAAAAATTTTATAGATCTTTTCATAGCTGGTTAGAATCTGAAAGTCTACACTAACATAGAGTGATTCTGTGTAAGCCAAAAGAGAATTTCTAAAATTGAGATGTAGACAACCAGCACCTTTTCCCTAAAGGCCTCTTCTCTCTCTCCTTTACTATGTGGTCAGCTCGTACCTGTCTCGACTGGAGCGTATTGTGCTGTCCAGTGTATGTTTCTAACAGTAAGGCCAACCTCGCTAAAGGCCATGATCTCATACAACAGAGAAAGGTCCCTTTGACTGATACTGATCTGCTATAGCTCAACCCATAACCTTATACCTCCGCAAGCTGCTTTCATTAGCTCCACCTATATACTGTATATAATACACTACTGTGTGTGTATCTGATACTATCACTGTGTATGGATGTGCCTATAAGTGCGCCTACAAAAGCGTAGAGTATGTGTTCGTGTATGTGCATTTTCCATATTTTGTCACACTTGTATGCACATGCATGAGTGTGTACAGCATTTTCTTACAATACAGTATTTATCTCTGCACCTTTCTGGATAATTTGTGTGTGTATGCGTAGTACATCGATAATCAGATTGTTGTCTAATGACTGGACATTTTAGCTAACACACACACACACACACACACAACACACACTTATTTCTGTGTATGTCTGTCATCCACATATCCATTTGTCTGGCCCTCCATTAGTCAGTTATTTTAGTATCTCCTACATTATCAAACGACAACACATTCTCATAATCATAATATACCTGGACTGACTCTGACCCTCACACACACACATACAGCACACACACACACACACACACACACACACACACACACACACACACACACAGATGTACTCTAGAGTAATATGCCCATCATATCTGCTGGTGCTGAAGGCTGCTGTCATGGGCAGTAGGTCATTTTATGATGTGCGTTGTGGTCTGTGTGAGAGAGTGTGTGGGGCGATGGCAGACAAGGCAGGGAGGTGCACTCTCTCCTGCTTTCTGTTCTGTGTAAACTCTGATAGGACCAGAGTGCCAGTGACAGACTGAAGCCAGGGGGATTTTTGTAGCATAAGGCGGCTCATCTCAGTGTTGGAAGAGTTAGAGAGGTGTTGAGACGTTCGGTGTGTGTAGATACACCTGAAAATATGAGACTGGGGTGCACTAGTCTGTCATTTTGTCAAGTAAAATCTTTCAGGTCTTCTTAGCTGTCATGTTATTCAGCTGATATTGCTCTTTAATTTTATCTTTCTCTCTCATATTCTCATATATATCACATACCACTCTTTTATTGTTGTTGTTTTTTCTGTAGTATTATTTGATGACTCATTAGCTTGTGTGTGTGGTTAACCCTGTTCTAGTCACACACCCGAAAGGCTAATGCCTGGATTAGTGTGTCAGGCTGGATTCTGTACTATACACACACACTTCTATTTACAGCCTCTCCTCTAAGAGCATGAATGAAGTCTGTAATAGTTTTCCTTTTCATTCATAATCAGACCATGTGATCCAGATCTGCACAACAAGCTCGCTCCCACACTTAACCCTGCGTGAGCTTTACTATATGCTGTTATTAATGCAAGTGCACATACATCATTAAGCTGTATTATTAGCACATGTATGTATGTTTGCTTGTACATGTCAGTGCCTAAATATGCACATGCATGCCCGTATATGTTTTCCTGTGTGGGAAAATGGGCTGACAGTGAGGTGGAGCGTGAAAGCGAAGTAAACAGAGGCTATTATCAGTGATAAAACTCCACATCTATTATGTGGCTGTTTGACTTGTTGTACGTTTACTGTGAGAAAACTAGAGATAAGGCCTCTGAGAAATAATTGGGACTGGAGGCACAAAGAGAGCGTAGGGTGTAAGGTGGTAGTGTTGGAAAGGAAGGAGCGAGAAAGAGGGAAAGGAAGACGGGCAGCGAGAGGGGTGTGGGAATGGAGGTGTTTAGGGATTCCCTGCGAACTGACTTCGACATGGGAACACACAGCCGCCCTAACGAAGCGTGGCCGCCTCTCGCTGACTTTACAGGCTTGGGACAGGGGGAAAGGAGGGGAGGGATGTTAGAGAGAGGAGGAGGCACAGGTCTGGGACAGGTCCAATTTTCTGATACATTGAAGATCTTAAGGGTGAACTAAAGAGGACCTCAAGTTTGCTTTAACATGTGATAAACAGCTCTGTCAAACAAAACATCAGCATGACAATCACGGTCACATTATTCTTCACATTGTCCTCGAGACAGAAATTGTGCACATTGCATAATAACTGAATCATTTCATTGACTCAGGAATTTTCGTCCCTGCTTCTCTTAGCCTGTTTAATCAAAAAAACTGATAGACTAGAGGAGATGGTACAGTAGTTAGTTTCGTCTGACCTATTAAAATGTACTGTCTCCTTGGTGGGACACTTTGACCTTGGTAGCACTTCTTGTGTTTTGGTTTGTGCTGGACTCAGACTTCAACTTTGACAAATTCTACATTGTTTTAAACCTGTCTTGTTTTCCTGTATCTCCATGTCTATCTTTGCAAAGCATTTTGAAATTCCCATCTCACTGACAGGATTGGTTCATATTGGCTATGACGTCAAAGTATTTTCCACACAAAAGGTAGTACTAATACAGGCCTTATATTCCCTTTTTTATGCCAAAAATGTTTGTACCTCTGTAACTCTGGCTCAGTATATACCTCATACTTCTTCTGACATTTTACTTATAAAATGTAAAGAGTTAACTTTTAAAGGAGACCAAGGTTGTGACTTAAATCAAAACAGTTGAAGAACAGTAACATTTTTATTTTTGGCTTTATGCACGCACAGAATTTGGGGTGTTGAGAGCAAAAAGTTATCAACACTGTGCATCTGATGCATCTTGTACTTCAGTTTCCCTTTGTGGAATCAATAAAGTTTATCTTAAGAATTTACAGTACAATAAAAAACACTTTTTTACCCACATATACAGAGTAATATTTCATTTCCACTTGGCAGGCTAGTTTACCAAAACATTTTACGCCTTTGCAGTCATGACCGGCATTCAGTTGTTTCTCTGTCTGCTGTTACTGCAAAACTGCCAAGAGCAAAATGTCTTCCAAAAGTGTAACAAAAGACTCAAATGAAAAAGATCTCTGTCTTTGGAAAACATTTGTAAGCTGAATAAAGGATGTGAGCAATTGTAACCACAACCTCGTGGCAGCCAGTTTTTAGTGACTGAGTGATCCTGAACTTGTGTAGGTTTGTCAAAATGTGAAGATCTTCCTCTGTTTCGTCTTTGATTTCATACAAATACACAGCCACCATACAGTCACAGTCTTTTTTTTTCCTCTCCTTCACTCTCTCACATGTACTGTACACAGCATAAACCCTCGCATGTCACCATGCGCCATCGCTTAAGATACCCAAACTAAGTCTGTCATTATACTGTCATATTTGGAGCATTACATCACTGGTTTGTCATTTCCAGTTGATGTGGAGGCAGCCGAGTGGCGTTATTCTAGAATAGTAGCATTACACAAGGTCATCATCATAAGCCAATCACTGGAACTGCTTCTCCACTTCACTCAACCTATCTCTGGCCTGTGATGTGAAGTGGTTAGGTCAGCCGTCACTCTCTGTCCCGGCCCTGGAAAATAATACAGCACGATGACTGCTGCTCTCATTGATGAGAAACGACACTGAGAGAATATGAAGGAGTGTATGAAATGGTTGAATAAGTGCATTTTGCCAGCCTTGCCTGTGTTTGCGCAAGTATTCCTCTGTCCAAGCCATGATTTCCTGTTTGGTTTAATTACCAAAGCCAACTGTACTTTCCCCATTGAGTATAAAGCTCATTCAGTTTCCTCATCATTCAATCTTCTTACCTCAAATCATGAGAGGAGGCAGGTGACTGTGGCCTGGGAGAGCTGGAACGTTACGTTAATTCATTGATTTGTCAAAAAAACAGAAAATAAATTAGCAAATATTAAGCTAAACTTCTCATGTTGCAGCTGCCCAATATTCAGAGTTTGATGCTTTTCTTTGCCCTATGTAATAGTGAAATAAATATCTTTGGGTTTTGGACTGTTTTACAAAACCATGGTTTTTAGGAAACTGCTGGGCATTTTTCACTATTTTTGGACATTTTAAGGTCTAAAAAAATGAATCTATTAAAATTAGCAGCAGACTAATAGATAATGAAAATAAGTTACTTTGCAGTTCTATTCTTGATTCACCTTGAGTCTGGTTTTCTGCGTTGAAGTCCATTTGACTATATATCCATTTAGAAACACGTTCGTTTAATGGGTTTTTTTTGCCTTCTATAGTAAGCTTGTTAGCCTTAATGGTACAAGATTAAATCACAGGGGAATGGTTTTGAGTGTGTGTGACTGAGTCCAACTCTGCATTTGTTCAAATTAGTATGTTCCTACTGAATTGAGTTTTTCTTTGTCATTATTTTTATTATAATTTCTCTTTCTGTTTAGGAAGATCTATGAAAAAATTGCAGCAGTTTCTGAGTATTTACCTGACAAAGTGTCACCATTTTTACCCTAAAATTGAGTGTACTGCTCCATCTACTGGCGTCTTTGTAAAACTTCAACCAATACACCCTGTGACATATATAAACAATTATGTAACAAAACAGTATACTACATTAATGTGCTATTTCTTAGCATAATTTGAATCGCTCCTTCTCATTTCTGTTCCTCTCCCTGTCTTGTCTCTTTGCTTTCAGGATGCTGATCCCTCTGTTTGATGAAGACACTGGTCTGCTCGTACTGGCTGGCATGGTAAGATTGATGCTCCTCTATTATGAATTCTGTCTGGTGATTAGACTTGAGCAAACTTAAATATTAGATATTAGATAGACTTTGTCATGTAGTTGCATCTGGAATTCAGAAGCGTTGACAATTACGTATTTTAAAGTTAAAGGTCAGCTTTCATTACTGCCTTACATGTTCCACTTCTGTGCTGATAATAATTTCTGTATGACAGGAGATAAACTTTAAAGGTTTTTTGATTTACCGGTAATACTAAGACAGTCATACTTAATAAGTGTCTGATGTAGTGATGTTCTGCTCTGCACAGGGAGACACAGTGGTTGATTGCTTTGAAGTCTCTTCCTCTGAGCCCTTGCTCTCTCAAGGTAAGAGCTGGTCATTTGTTATCTGTCTGTTCAGATTAACACAGCCTCCCTCCTAGTTTTTCATCCACCCTCGCTCTCTTTTCTCCTCTCAATCTTATCCCTGTAGTGAGCCACTGCATCACAGATGCCTCGACACGAGGGGTTGCCATGGTTCCCAAGCTGGCGTTGGATGTGATGTCCTGCGAAGTGATGCGTGTGCTGCAGCTGACAGACAGCTGCATTGTGCCAATCAGCTATCACGTCCCTCGCAAGGTGTGTGCAAAAACAGCGCTGTGCTGACATTGCCACAAACAACACATTCATGACAGGTGTTGTGCGTGTTTGCATGGTCATTTTCATGCATTCTTATTTGCGTTCATGTGTGTACCATTCTGTGTTGTTCTCCAGAATTCAGGCCAGGAGTTTCATGACGATCTTTACCCAGACACAGTGGGAACGACTCCAGCCATGTCTGCTGAGGAGTGGTGGCAGGGAGGAAACAAGCAGGTAATGGTTCTCTACCCACAACAAGTTTATTCAGCCCTTGTGCTGTGCAGACGCCTCAAACAATTACTTTGTTTGTCCTCAGGTGGAGAAAGTCACCCTCCACCCAGACAAAAGGCCCAAGCCAAAGGCTCCACCAGCAAAACAGATGCCTGCAAAGAAGGAGGTGGCCAGTGGGGGGAGCAAAGAGGTGAGAGACATCTGTAGGAAATATTTTTGCATTTTACACCAATCAAGGGCTAGATTTCCCAGAGGCATTCACCATCATGGTACCAGTGGCAGAGGTAAAAACTTGACATCATACTGTTGTACAGGATCCAGCTCGTGGCTGCTCCACCTCCAGTAGTCCTCTGAGTACTCCCAGCAGCAGCGCTGTCCCATCCCGCTCTCCCTCCTCCACCTCCGGCCTCTCCTCAGGCTTCCTCCCCAGCCCCAGTCCCAGCCAGAGTGTCAAGGCAATCCAGAACCTCCTGGGTATGGACACACACACTTTTTCATCATAGTGTCTGTCATTTTTAGAATAATGTTTCTCTAGTGACAAAGCTGTTAATGGAAAATTCTCTCTCATCCAGGACCAACCTCCAAGTTCCGTCACATCCAGGGTGCAGTGATGCACAGGGACACACACATCACTAACATTCGTGGTCTCAACCTGACCACACCAGGCGAGTGTGACGGTTTCTGTGTCAACAGCCAACGTGTGGCAGTGCCCCTCTCCATCTCTGGGGGCCAGATCGCCGTCTTTGAGGTAGAGCAGCAGATGGAAATCAAATTAAAAACTATTTATGTCATGTTGAATTATGAAAACTGTGGTTGGTCTCTATGTTGAATGTCTTTTTTCCCCCTCTTACTCCAGTTAAGTTGGAAAATGAGACTTCTGTGTGCTTGATGTGTTTGAGTGACTGTTTTTATTCCTCTCCTCAGCGCTCTCAGCCTGGCAGGCAGCCAGACACAGCCCTGCCCACCATCCAAAACTCTGTAAACGTGGCCGACTTCTCATGGGACCCCTTTGACACACATAGGCTGGCTGTGGGTGAGTAAATACACACTGTATAGGTAGGAATGTGTGTAACTGTAAACTCTTTTTGTGTTCTCACTGTCAAGGTTAGTGCATGAGTGTGATTTAACATGTGTGTCCCCCTCTGACTTTGATAGCTGGTGATGATGCCAAGATCCGGGTGTGGCAGGTACCAAAGGGAGGGCTGAAAGAGACCCTGACTGAGCCTGAGCTCATCTTGCAAGGTAGGCCAGGCCCCTATTTCTGAAATTACCTGAGTTCAGCTGTTTCTGTCTATAACAGATTGTTGATGGACAAACCTGACATACAACAGTTAGGATCTACAGTACAACAACTGACACGACAAAGTATATATGGTTCATTGATTACAGTGCATGTGAATTATTTCGTGTATAAGAAGGAAGACGGCAGTCATAGTCACAACAAAGGCAAGTTGACTGGCAGCTGATATGATCTCCCCATAGGCCACACTGAGAAGATTTACTCCATCAAGTTTCACCCTCTGGCCAGTGGACTCCTGGTTTCTTCATCCTACGACCTCACAGTCAGACTGTGGAACCTGGAGAGCGAAGAGGAGGTCAAAGTTCTCAAAGGACACCAGGACCAGGTGGGTCTAAGGCTAAATGCAGAAAAAAAGTGAAAGCTAGGTCTGAGGTGAAACTTTATTTTCACCCTGCCATAATGAGATGCTAAAGGATGCTAAGAAAGAACCATTGATATACTGCATGTCGACAGTTTGGACATGAGGATATATTTGCTTACAACATACTGAAATTAGCACATCAGCTGTTCTCTGAAGTTCTTCTTTTTTCTTGCTCCCTACGCTTACGCTTCATGCTCAGGTGTTTGCTATGGCATGGAGCCCAGATGGCAAGCTCCTGGCCACAGTGTGCAAAGATGGGAAAGTCCGCATCTATGACCCTCGCAAATCCACTACACCTGTGCAGGTATGTACAGCACACACAGGAATATGGTGTGATACCACCTTAAGATAGAGATGTGTCTTTTGATGTGTATTGTTAAAACAGTGAAACACAGGCATAGCTCCAGTCCACCGTTCAGTTCAATATTGATGTACTAACCAGCAGTGTTGTCTCATACACATGCTAAAATTTCATTTAACAACTGTTAAGAACCATATTACTTGGTGGGAAAACAATCAAAAAAGTAAAAGCAAGATAGCTACAGCAGAAGGCATTAGTCATCTGGAAGCACTACATTACAGTGTTTTGTTTTGTTTTGTTTTTTGTAGGAGGGCCCAGGCCCTGAGGGCCCCAGGGGAGCTCGTATAGTGTGGGTGTGTGAGGGCAAGTACCTGTTGGTGTCAGGATTTGACAGGTACTTAACATTTTAGTGGCATCAAAATATATTTTCATAGAGCAGTAGTGAGCCAGTCAAAAAACAGAAACTTGACCACTGACCCCTCTCGTCCTTCGCCTGCAGTCGCAGTGAGAGAGGACTCTACCTGTACTCTGCAGACTCCCTGTCCTCTGGAGCCATAGCCAACGCTCAAGTGGACGTCTCCCCCTCCACCCTCATCCCTTTCTATGACCGTGACACCAGCGTGGTCATTCTCACTGGAAAAGTAAGCAATTTTTTTTAAAAGTATATATTGAACCGCAACCGAGAACAAAATAAGAATTAGATGTAACCTGTGTTACATCTTTTACACCTTTGTTTTCCAGGGTGATACCAGAGTGCACATTTATGAGTTAGTCCCAGAGGAGCCATACTTTGTTGAATGCAGCAGTTTTAACTCTCCTGAGCCACATAAGGTACTGAGCTGACCTCACTTTACTTTCACTCATTTTTATATTTAAATTTATCAGTCATCATACTGCGTACATGGACAGCCAAAGTACTAGAGTGGTTAAAATGCCTTCCTTAAAACCTGCACTGTCTTTCTGATGTTCTATGTGTGTTTTTGTTTGTATTAGCTAAACTCTAGCACTTTGTGTTTGCCTCCTGTCTACAGGGCTTGGCTTTTCTGCCCAAGACAGAGTGCAATGTGCGTGATGTGGAGATAGCTGTAGGGCTAATGCTCACCAAGACGACCATAGAGCCAGTGGCCTTCAGAGTGCCACGGGTCAAGGTGAGCCAACTACACCACCTAGAGGACACATGGGGATCCTGCATGCCTTCCCTCCTGATCATTATTCCTAAGACATGTCTGTAATTGAGTTCCCTCCTCTGTGTGTCCACTCTGGTTGTACAGAAAGAGTTTTTCCAGGACGACGTGTACACAGACACAGCAGTGTGGTGGGAACCGGCCCTGACAGCCTCTGCCTGGCTGTCCGGCTCCAACGGCCAACACAGAAAGATCAGTCTGAAGCCCAAAGACATGACACCAGGTGCAGACACAGACCAGAAAGTCTGAATATATATACATACCATGTGTCCTTATCTAACATGATGTGTTTCTGTGCTTGATGCTGTGTGTTTTTTTTTTTTCTCAGTGAGTGAGGCCCCCAAAGAGGCTCCAGTTAGAAAATACCTGCCCTCATCTGTTTACCTGGAGGAGAAGACTGATGAACAGAAGAAAGAGGAGGTGAGGACAAGCTGAAATACTGCATAATTCTGTTTCTACTCTATGTGATGTGTTAACCAGTACATCTCATCCAGACTTCATGTGAGGTCTTTCCACACTTCATCTTTCATCATGTCAGTCATCTGTTTTGCATATTAAACTCAAAATCTTGATGCACATGTTGTAATTGCTGAATAAAAGCAGCTGTGTTTTTCTGATATGCCTTAACAACGAACGTGTGTGTGTGTGTGTGTGTGTGTGTGTGTGGCCCAGCTGCTGAGTGCCATGGTGGCGAAGCTGGGGAACATGGACGACCCACTGCCACAGGAGTCCTTTGAGGGGGTCGACGAGGACGAGTGGGTGAGTGAATGCGTATTTCTGCTTAGAGCAGTCAGATATTAATGAGTGTGCAGTAACTCTAATGACAGACATCCTGTTCACAGTCTGCTGCCACAGTATCAATTTAGTACAATATTATGAAGACCTGTGCATTTTACACTGCAGTGTATTCCTTTTGTGAGTATCATACAGTAATGCTCAGTTTTTAATGATTGTGTTATTTCAGTTGTAACTGTAATGGAAGTTTGCATTGTACTGTAAAGTGTTCATTTTGTTTTGTTAGGAGTTATTCATCCCACAAACCATCATGACTGAAAAATATGGACTGTAAAATTATTTTAATAGGTTTTACCTGGGCTGAGGGATATGGCTGAAATTAATATAGCAACATTAATATTTTCATGACCCCAGTAGGTTGAATCACATACAAACATTCAGTGATTTGTTGTTTGGAGAAAGCTCAGTGACAAAATACTTTCTGTCGGAACCAATGGGATATTGAGGTAATGCAAAATCAGTGGAAGTTCGTCATCTCACTGTGACTTCTTTGCCATTCAGGATGACTAAAGGGGATGTCGTCTTGCCTTTGGTTCAGTCATGGTGCCAACAACAGAGATGAGAGGCCAGTCTTCACATCTTCTCAGCCTACTGCACAAAGACAGAATACTGTACAATGTGAACAAACCTTCAGTAAAGTCAACAAATACCCCGGCCGGGTGACGTGAGAAAAAATCACAATAACTTAAAGACCTTCTTCTGATATGAGCACTGTATGTATGTATCACAGTATCTGTTTAAGTTTGGGAAATCAAATGTCACGATGTGTAGTTGATGTTCATCATATCAAACTGCATGAAATTTGATATGAAAATCATTTTTAGCTGGAATTCTTGAATATTCCAGAAATTATTCTGAGACAAATCTGACTTTGTAATAGCTTTCTTATGTTTATGTAGACTTAAAAATTCTGTCACACTATTGTTGATATTCAGAAAAAATCCTACCATAGGAGATGATACAAAGCAATCATCAAGAAATCATATATCAGGACAGCTCAAACATATTTCTGGTAAACCACAGTTCTAAATCAGTGCAAGGTCAATAAAACTGCAGGCAATCATAGCAATAATACTTCTGCTTTATGCTACATTACAAGTTAAGACAGACATAACTATGGGTTACAAACAACTTTTTTAAAATAGCGGTATTTTAGCCTAGCTTCTGTTTACGTCTTTGGTAAGTGGCCATGGTTTAAGCATGATTATACACTCTGAGTTGTCCTGATATAAAATTATGACCTCCTCTTGTGCCCACTCTGTATTTTGTTTGATATCAGGATACCTCAACATGTATCATTGTGTACAAACTAGTTATCTGTGTGGACATTTACCTCCACAGTGGACCACTTGCTTGCTTTTTCTAGTCACAATGTGTCTTTGAAAAATTTAATGTTGCAAAAAAAAAAAAAAGTTAATGAGTAAATAACAAGTGAACATCATGCATCCGATAAAATAATAATAATTTTAAAAAACTTGTCTTCCTGTTTAGTCAGGTAAAACACACACACACACACACACACACACACACACACACACACGACTGTAAAATGCTCAAGCCTTCCACAGCAAAAACCACACAGAGGATACAACAGGGTCACCAGTGCTCATGTTTGGCCATGAACTGGAATTTCTAATGACAAAAACACTCACAGTTCACTTTTCTTTGTCAGCCAATGTTAGAATAAAATGATATTTTAACATATGTGTTATTATAATTGTGCCAGTTAGATTTGAATGTTTTGCCATCCACAAATAGTCTTATGTTTAAGTAGGGGTTGAAGGTCAATAAAAGTGAAATATTGTTATTCATTGAAAGCCAAACCACCTCCTTTTTGGAGTTTTTAGAGGGGCCTTTGTATTCTGATGATTGTTTCCTTTCTTTTCTTCTCTTGTTTGTGGCCAGTTAAACATTTAATCATGATCTTTGTTGGTTTTCAGACTGTTTGGGGATATTCCTCGCTAAATGAGCTAACTTTCTTATCTAATGTTAACTGGTGATAAGTAATTGTGGTGTTAATCAGACAATAACAGTACAGTATTGAAAACTTAACATGCAGCCATAACAGCCATCATGTTATTTCTAATCAGGGCTACAACAATATTGTCAATAATCCAGGCTTGAGCCAACCGAGTTTGTTTACAACCTCTGATGGACTGAAATAAACCAACCAGTTCAGCCATGCATGATCATGCACATCATGTTGTACACATGAACTGCAGGTGTTGTCAGTGTTTGTGCGATGTATACTGTATATGCTTGTGATTCTCAGATGCCATACTTTGTACTGTTTGGATTGGATTAACTTGCCTTCCATTGTGTTCAAAAAGAACATTCTTTTTATACTTTGAGTAAAGGAGTGTTGTTTTTCTGTATTACTTGAGTAATGGTTTGTGGATTTTTTCAATATTGTCTTGCAATAAACACCTTTTGAACCCATTTCCACTTGTCTTTGTGTGATTAGGTCAGCGTGACAGTCTCAGTGAGTACATTTATGGGAAAGACTCAAAAGACCCAGAAAGACTTAGAAGTACATAAAATTGATAGAATAATAAATTAAAAGTGTACATTTATATTTGGACAAAAAAAGAATAAATTGATAAATGAATTGAATGTGTCCCGTACTATATTATACTTCATGTAAAAAATGGCAAATATTTCATGGTTCCAGCTTCTCAAATGTTAGTATTTGCTGCTTTTCCTTTTTATTATTTGAATAATTTAAAGTTATTTTAAATAATTTTGAGGTAGGGCAATGGCTGTCATATGTGAAGATATCACTTTGGGCCTTGTGATGCAGATTTTCTTAATTTGGTCAGACCATTCAATTAATCTAGAAAATTATTAGATTAGAATAACCCATACTGAAAATAACCATTCACTGTATCCTTATACAAAACGGTTTTACTTTTGATACTTCAAGTGCATTTTCCTGATTTTACTCTCAGACCTTTAATCAAAGAATAGTTTTCCTGTACTTGGGTACTTTTACATGTGGTATTATTATTTTTACTTGAGTAAAGGATCTGAATACTTCCTCCACATTGTCAGAGCTCAGAGAAGAAAACTGCAGTTTGACTTCCCTGCCGGTAGTGGTCAGTGTTACAAATATCACCGTCCACCAGAGTTAACTTGAATTTCGTGTTATTGTTGCTTCCTTGAACTTTGACCCTTAAGTAACCTTCATAAGTGTACATGTGCGAAAACAGACGCGGCGTACCGTCCGAGGAAGCTGTATAATATTGCAAAATGGTAAGAATACATTTTATAGCTGCCGCGATATATTTGCAGAGGCGTAGTTAACGTCAGTGAGTCAGCGGAGTGGTGTTATATGTAGCGTTAGCATTAGCAGGAGAGCTGTAGGAGCTGTGTGTCTTTGTCGCAGTTAGCTTTTCCAGCATTATTACATCATTTTATTTACGGAGAAGCTAATGTACCAAAGTGTTAGTCAGTTTATGTCTAAACATGGCGGGGGAGACTGTGGAAACGCTGTCACGGCGTTGACAGCTGTTATGAAGATGTAATTCTACCTTACATCCGCACCTGAATGCACTCACTGCCTCAGTCTGACCTCGGCTTATATTATCTTGGTTTAACTGATCTTGTACTCTGCAATGTCTCTTGCCAAAAGCAGCTCTACTGGCTGACCTTCACTTTTTTGGTTCCCATGACTGTCAGTGTGTAATGACTGCTCTGATGAGTGCTATCCTTGATGGTGTGTTTCTTCTTTCCTGCAGGCCAAATATCTTGCACAGATAATTATGATGGGAGCACAGGTGGTGGGACGTGCATTTGCTCGTGCTTTACAACAAGAATATGCAGGTATGATGATGATCTTAAACCTTAAACATTTTAAACTTGGCATGTAAAACTAGTTAGTGCTGAAACATATCCTTAGATAGACACTAAGTTTGATAATTGTGTATCAGGTAGAACTGCCAAACATTTGCAGGTTTCAGCTTCTAAGCTGTAGACTTGAGTTTTGATGGGACTTGTTAGGCAAAATAAGTAATGTGAAGACAAAACCCTTGATTCAGAGAAATTGTGATGGGCATTTTCAGTGTTGTCTGATATTTTTATAGACTAGTGTGAGTAATCAGAAGAGTAATTGTTTATCACAGTAAAGGAGGGTCATATAGCTGAAATCATGATCATACTGTTCATACAGATGTTATCCAATACTGGTGTATGTCGGTATGTGGTTAATGTATGCAAGATTGCATGTTACATTATCAAACGGATGTTCAAAGTAATGACTGTATGCCTATGCTATCATACTAAACTGTTAATATATTCTAAATAATATGCTGGTCATTTGAACAATAGAAATTTGTAGATCATAAGTGATAAGATCATGTCATTTAGAAATGATTTTTGCTGAAGTTTGATTAATGATAGTATCAAAATATCACCCAGCCCTAGTTGCAGCTCTGTAAAATCGAATTTTGCTTTCACACTCATCTAGGATGTCTGAGAGCATTTGTGTACGTTGTGTTTTCCCTCACAGCGAGCCAAGCGGCAGCACGGGCCAGGAGCAGCACAGGTCAGCAGTCAGCTGCAGCCTCCAGCATCAGTGGGATGACCCTGCAAGAGGCGCAGCAAATCCTCAATGTCTCCACACTCACCCCTGAAGAGATTCAGAAGGTGCAATCACACACTCTGTCTCTTTTAGGGATTTTTCAGAAATAAAGAGTTGGTACTGGGTTGCAGAGCCATTAACCCCTTTTATAATGTAGTGTTTGCCGGGTCATACCACATTTTTCTAGCCTTGTCAAAATCTGTTTCATGTTTTGTTTTTTCATTTTGCCTTCACTGTGACCTGTGTTTGCTATGCCAGTGTTGCTCTGTCTGCATGGGTGGGGATACTGATGTCATAGTCTCAACAGTAAGGGAAACAGATTCTAACAGGGATACACCAGTATCCTGATAATTGGGTTCAATATCAGGTTGCCAGTATGAATACCAACCTCATTTGGACTTATGGTGTGGTTGTAATTTACAGAATGATAATTAAATTCATTGTTCCTGTCCAACAGAGCTTTAAGATTTTGCAGCTCTATGAGGAGCACACAATTTCACATTAAGTTTTTCAGTTTATTTTGTTGTTAATATGATCATCAAAATTCTCAACATTTTTCCTCTGCTGTAACAATCATCAGAGAATGTGACATTGTGTGTCTTTGTTATTGTGCTGAGAAAAAAAAGGCAATGTTTTGATCAAAACTTAAATGATATTACCTAAACACTAACACTAATGGGTTTCTCTCTTCCAGAACTATGAGCACCTTTTTAAAGTCAATGACAAGTCAGTGGGCGGTTCATTTTACCTACAATCAAAGGTAAGTATTGTCTGTCTAATGACACAAAACATTTCACTCAGTTGTTATTTAAGTAGTTTTCACTTATGGTGTTCACAGTTGTATTCAAATGTGTTTCAAATGTGAGGGATTATAATATGACTTCATTATTTGAATTTTATCATATGAATATTTATTAAACACCAAAGTGGAAAGTTGCCTTTAGGTGATTAAAGCATGAAATAGCAGCACTATACTGCAGGCATATACAAATCACTCATCTTTGTCAGTGGTTACCCTGGGTCTGCTAAGAAGATGAAACCACTGTGCACTTTTCTTGAAAATAGTATTTTCAGGGAAGCTCAAATGTTAGTGAAGGGCTTTATCAAGATAATTTGAAATCTTTGTAGTTTTAACAAGTCACAATTAGCAGAGGCCAAGAGGGCATAAAACAAAATTTAAAAGAGGAATCTTCCTTGTCTTCACCCTCAGGAAGTTTATGTTTTTTGTGACATCAGCATTGATAAAGTATAGATACATTATTGGAGCCTGTGCAGCTGGGATCAGTGATACTCAACACTGCTCTTAGTCACTCTGTTTACTTGTTTTGCTCATAACATCCAAACAAACAATGACCAGTTCTCTTTCTGCCTTTGTGTCTGCGTTAAATATCAAATTATGACTCATGTGACTCTCAGCATGGAGGAGAAATCCATTCTTGGAACTGAGTCATGTTTGAAATGAAGTTACTATTTTTATCTCCCACCAATTCATCTGTGCTCTGAGAGAGCCATAGTGTAATTTGGTTATTTTATAAGCATCTTCTCTCAGTCATTATTACTACTGCTTGTGTGTGTTTGTGCCTAGGTGGTGCGGGCTAAAGAGCGTCTAGACGAGGAACTAAGTATTCAGTCCCAACAACAAAAGCAGCAGTCACAGCAGAATACGGAAACATGAAGTATGAAATGATGTTTGCCCTGTCTTTCCTCTCCCTGTCCTCTGTAAATTATAACTCCAATAAAAGCTCTCTCCTTTTCTCTAGTCTTGACTATGTCACCATTTTTCTGCTCTGAATGTCATTTCCGAAATGATCAATTTTGAGAGTTTCGTATACCAGTTTCAGCATATAATTCTACGTACAATTCTTGGCATTGTATTTGAAAATGGGTGTATACAAAATTATGATATGGTTAATTTTTAAAAATAATTCATAACTTTTTGTATAGTTGTTTTTGTTGTTATAATAATGTATGATTATCACATAATCCCTCGGCACACCTGGACTTGCTTCACGGCACCAGGATACTGTGGCACACCGTTTGGGAACCAATCTAAGAAATGCTTTTATTTATATCACAGCTTTGAGCAGCTGTGGTTAAGCTGAAACTGCAACTTGTTGACTATTAGGGTAATACGATGTTTTTATTCAGGTGTTCACATGTCTGTATAGAGGGGCTAAATCCCATTTACCTGAATGCTTTAATTGTCATGCATCTGTGCATTTCTAGAAATTTAATTGTATATCTGGGGTGGAAATGAAAACACAAGTTGTATCAAATGCAACTTTATTAAACATTTCTCTTTTCATTGACCTTATTATCAATATCGTAATAAAATTCCTCTAAAACAGGAGAACACCGCTATGTTGTACCAATTGGAGACTTTTACAACTCTAAAATTCTGCATGTTCGACCACAGAACATGATGCCAGGAAAAAATATATTTTCATATAATCATTTTTGTCATATAGAGTATAACTTCTATTTTTTTTTTATACCTATAATAAAAAGGCACTTGGAAAAATTAAAATACTGACATAATATCTCACAAATGTGCAAAAAACATAACTTGAAACAGGCCTTGCATGGCCTTAGTCTTGTCATTAACCCTTTGTGCAACACTGTGGCACTTGTCAATGGCACCCCTTTACAATGACACTGACTTAACTAGCTAACACAATTTCTGTGCCCTGGATTTCCGTTTTCATAGCATTAAGCAAGGGTTGCTTTAAAATCTCAAAGAGCAAGTACCGCTTTTATAATGTCAAAAAAGATAAGACTTTTAAATTCAGACATTTTAGCAACTGAGGGTTTTTACAATTATTCTTGGTTCTCAAAACGACTGATGAATAACGTTTTACAATGCGAGAGGATGTGGCAGCATCCCTGTATCTACACACGCCATGAGGGGTACAAAAGTGCAGTTTATTACAGACTGAGCTCAAAGGGTTAATGGATCGTACAGCTTATTTAATATTGAAAAATGTGGACCCTGGGAGGATCCGTGTCATATTATTCAGCTTTCTGCCGCTGTGCTGAGTCTCTGTCCCTGGCTTCGACCAGCAGAGGAGAGACAGACAGACAGGGAGAAGGAGAGAGGAGGAGGAGGAGAGCTGCCGCATCTGTGGGTTTCACTGTTGCCACGGAAACCATGTCTAGCCTACTTAACACCTGTTTTCTGATGACATCACATGCCAGGATTGTCCACTCACAACGAGAGATTCGCTTCAATACCCAGCCTGAACCTAGAGACAGGCCACCAGTGTGTATGTGTGTGTGTGGTGGGGGCAGCGGGTGTCTGAGATAATGATGACTAAGAACTACTGAGGCAGAAACACAGCAGGTACGCAGTTCATCTCTGCTGTGAATCCTTGTAGACCTGTAGGCAACCCGACTCACAGCTCATCCTCAGACAGGGAGGATTAGATTTGTTTTTGTTTACTGCGAATGCGGCTTGTTAGTTTGCCTGTTTTCCCCATCTCTGGTAAAAAGCTTTGTGGCCAGGAGATGGGGGAGCTGAGCCTTTTGGGTTTAATCTATAAAAAAAAGAAAAAACCCAGAGGGCAGACAGAGTTCAGTGGCCTAGTTTTCTGCAGGCTGGTATGCCTGTGAGTGGCTGCCACACTGGGCACAGCACAGCCAATGACTTCAGAGCTGAGAGGGCCGTTTGCTGGGTAGGTGGCCAGATGGAGGGCGGCTGCACAGCACAGCTATCCTCGGCCTCTTTTCCTCTGCTGGCACACAGCCTCGCCCCTCATCTCTCCCTATCCCCTGTCCATTCATTTATTCATTCAGCCAATCCTTTCTCTCTCTGCTCTCACGCTCTCCCAGTGCTGCCCGCCATTTCACAGTCGAACGTTATTTCTCTATGCTTTCCCTTTATCTGACTGTGGAAATTAAAAGTCAGAACAAAGGGAGCAGAGTTTGCAGACCCAATTTAGCCCCAAGATAATTTGGTGTTAGGTTATATGATACAGAAATATATTATGCCCATATCCCAACTGAATTACCTTAAGTACACCAATGTGATTGTCATGGAGGACTGTGATGCCATTGGGTCCACCATATCCCCCCCCCCCCTTGAGTAGTGGTTTCCAACCATGTCCCTTAAAATAAAGCAATATCATCTGAATTTATGACCCATAACAACACGTCATGGCTTAAGTTTAGACACATTATTGTGAGCAGTTCAACCAAACTGTGATTTCTTTCCACACTGTTTCATTTTAAGGCCTTTGCAGCTCCAAACAGCATATTTGGTATTTCACAAGAAACAAGAGTAAGAGTTACTCAGAGTCTAACATGCTGATGTTTGGCAGGTAATATTTACCAGGTTCACCATCTTACTTTAGTGTTTCAGCATTCCAACACTTGCTAATTAGCACTAAACACAAAGTACAGCTGAGGCTGTTGAGAATATCATTAGTTTTGCAGTTATTTGGTCATAATCCAATGCATTGGACAAATTAAAAATTTGACCTGGCGTTGGTGGTAGATGAGAAGTTAAGGGGTCGCCAAAGTTATTACAATTAATTTTGAGAGGGACAAGAATGTTTGCAACAAATTGTATCAAAATCCATCCAATAGTTGTTGAGAAATTTCGCTTGAAACCAAAAATATCAACCTTATGGTGAGACTATGAAAAGTCACAGGATCATCAAAGTCTGTAGGATTCATCCTCTGGGCTCCATGAATGTCTGTACAAAATGTCATGGCTAACCCAGCCTCTTGTCGTTGAGGTACTGCAATGTGGACCAAAGTAGTGAACTGACCAGTGGCTTGGTTTTTAGCCAACAGCATGGCTAAAAAGCAAAAATTACCATTACTAGATTTATCTCAGGACCCACAGGTTGGGAACCACTGCCCTAGAGGACCACCCAAACTTCTCCCTCTCTCTCTTCATCCCCCTAAAAAGACTCACCCTCAACAGCAGAAAGCTGATTGCGGAGCAGCCATCGCAGAACACAAGAAGCAACTTCAACATCAGAAAAAATGTCTCGTCTGAACAACAGCAAAACAAAAATAATGACAAAAATATAAAACAGCAATAACTGAAGTCTAATGATGTTCTAAGACTGGGTGATGGAAAAGTAAGACTGCCAAAATGAGCAGATGGAGAGAGGAGAGATGGAGGAGTGAAAAAGACAGGAGGGGTTGAGTGTGTCAGTCTCTCAAGGGAATGTTCCTTGTGTTTCGATGATCCTCTCCTGCTCCCCTACCTCCCCTCTGTGGAGACAGCAGTCAACATCATACATGCATTAGCACTGAGCAACACAAGCCTGGAAGGACCCCACAACAAAACTGACCCTTGCAGAAAAAGAGCAAACTATTTTTTTAAGAACCATGACTTAGCAGTAACATTTCATAAAACATGTAAGGGGATATAGTTTGTGGTAAGTGCATGTTGACTGCTTAATTGAACCATGAGAAGAGTTTTCCCAGAAGTCAAATGAGTCCTTTTTTGTCTTTTTTTTAAATTTTTTTTTTTTTTTTGCCCCTTTGGACAGAGTAAAATGAGGCAGTTTGCAATAGTGTGGCTTCCTAGTCAGTCCAGCTGTATGTGGCATTGAGTGCATCACACCCCCCTCTGTGGCACAATACGTACATCCTACTTTACCCTCTCCAGGTATTTTTGGCACCGCGTAAGAGTTGTTGAACTTGGGACAAAACTTCGGCCGGCAAGGCTAAGTTGGGCTTCGATTGGACGACCACCTGCTTTTCACAGCTGGTTTTGGGTCTGGTCGCTTTTTAAAAACACAAGACACTAGTGTTTATCGCCACAGTGGGCCTTTCATACACAAACTGGCCGTGTTGATTCAATTACGGGAAAGCAGCTGGACAATCCAGGAGCAAAACAGTGCTAGTTCTGTAAATGGCAAGCGGGATGTTGTGCATCGTGTCGGACCAGAGGGGGGAGCCAGATGCACCAGTGCTTGAATTTCACTTGTGTAAAAGAGGAAGTGATAATTGGTCATTGCCAGGTGATGTAACACCATTTGTCTGTGTTTAAGTCCTCAGATAGCTCTGTGCCCTAAAAGCCCCTAGTCTGCACGCCCAGCACACATTCTTGTGGACTAGGCTGGTCCGTGTTGGTCACCCTCCCCATACTGGGGACAGATTGTCAAAAGTGCTCTCTCCCAGTTTATGTTACACCGGGGAAGCTGAGAGGTTAGCAGCAGTTTTGAGGTTTCAATACTATAACCAGTTGACACTATTAAGTGCTGTGTTTAATTGAACTGTCTCAGAGCTGAAGCGGTAGCCTTCTCCTGCACAAATCTGAGACAGTTTGGGTTCACTTGCTTTGGTATGGCAAGCTTGTCTGAATCATATTAATCACAGCAGCCTGTGAAAAATAGGTCATAACTTTAAAAATCAACTGTGGATAATCTTCCTGTTATGTGCAAGTTTGCCCAACTGTGAGTGCGTCGTTCAGTTTCATGGTGTATCTATCTCACTGCTAAGCTGGAGGCACACTGTCGATGAAGTACAGTCATATAAATACTTATGAATGAATCAGGACTTTTTTAAGAACACAGAGCACTAAGACTGTCACGTTCATGGTCCCTGTCCACAGAACCAGCAAACAGGAATGAATAGAGTATAAAATAAGTAACAAGGAGCCAAACCATACATGTTCCTGAACAGAGTTCTTGGGCCCCTTGGTTTCCCAACAATAAAAGAGGCTTGCGTTGTATTCTTAATTCTCATGAGGTGTAGTGTTATCTATTGTTTCTAGACTGAAGTTTTGATAAGTTTCTCTGTAGTTTTGTCCTTTTCCACCCTCTCTGAAATGCATTGCCTGGATTTGATTGTATGAGCCAATCCCTATCACCTTTGACTGCCCGTACCCTCACTATGGTGTTCACCCTCCCATCCCAACCCCCTGAGCTCTTCTGGAATGTGTGTATATATAAGTGTGTGTGTGTATCAGTTGACCACAGCTGGCTTGAGCACCACGGTGCCTGGGGGGATGACCACCCAGGACAGGGGATCATGAGACCCTCCTGTGGAGAGGTTCAGGACCCCCCCAGTCACCTCATTCTCTGCCTCCTCCCCTTGGCCCTTCTTGTTGGCCTGCTGGCTCTGGGCCCTGCGCTCGGATGCGGTCCCCAGCATGGGCACCATTGGCAGGCCTAGGGCCGAGGAGGGGAACGCCGAGGAGAGCAGAGGGGACTTGGCCAGGCCCAGTGGGGAGCCGTTGAAGGACAGGATGGGCGTGCCTCCCAGGCCACCTGGAGGTGAGTTGGGGCAACCCAGTGAGCTGAGGTCCAGGGGCCGAGGACTGAGGGGAGACAGGGGCACGGCACCGCTCAGGCCCTGGAGAGCGTGGCCTCCCAGTAGAGCGGCAGCTGCCCCTGGGATGATAATGTGGGCTCCACTCACGTAGGACAGCTCCGAATCCTTGCCCCCTCCACTCGAAAACCCTCCACTCTGACTTCCCTTCAGCAGGGAGCCCACCCCACCTGGGGAGCCCTGCTCCTGAGCCACAAAGTGGCCATGGGCTTTGATGTGCTTGCGGAGAGAGCTGGGGTCTGTGTAGCGCTTCAGGCAGCCCACCATCTTGCAGTAGTAGGGCTTGTCCACATAGTGTGTGCGCGTGTGTTTGAAGCGGTCGCTGGAGTTAGAGTAACGCTTGTTGCAACCCTCGTAAGGACAAATATAGGGCTTTTCACCTGCAGGGAGAAAAAGGATTCCAATGTTTTGTCCAGTATTAATAAAAAACAAATTGGGCATCTCATTTCATATTCAAGAATCACGATCCCCTAACTCTCCTAGCTCCTAAATAAGCCTTACTTTTAAAGCTACCCATGATGTTTTTACTTGCTGCTGCAACAAATAAATGCATGTACTCTCATCTTTTTGTAACTAACTGCCACTACTGACCTGTGTGTGAGCGGTTGTGTATCTTAAGGTTCTCCAGACGTGAGAAGCTCTTGTTGCAGGTGGGACAGCGGTGGGGCTTCTCGTTAGTGTGAGTGCGGATGTGGATGAGCATCTTGTACCTGCAGCCACACAAAAATAAACTCATTTTATCATCTTCTTCTTGAATTCTCCACTCATTTGTACACGTTATAAATCACCCAGTTGTGTGATTTTTTTTCTCACCTTGCATTGAACCCCCTGCCTTTGCGAGCGCAGCCCTCCCAGTGGCAGCAGTACCCAGAATCCTTCTCAGGCTTGACATGGAAATCGTTGACATGGTCCACCAAGTCTTGCAGGGAGTCAAAGAGGAGATGGCACTGGAGGAGGGAAAACATTCAACGTTTCAAATTAATTGTGGTGAGGAGGCTATTTTAAACCAATCCATCAACAGGTTTCCCATTTCTTTTTTGGGCCTTACCTTCCTCCAACGACAGGCCAGTTGTTCATCTGCTGACAAGTCAGGTGATGCTCTCTTGTCGCTTGCCTGGCCAATGAACATGGAGGATGGCAGGTGAAGTCCCGCCCCAGCTCCGATTGGCACAAAAAACTGAAAGGCCTGCGAGATGTGAGAATTCTGATGAACAAAAATAAAAAGAGGAAAAAGAGCAAATGGGTTCATCAGTCTGCTGCACCAATAAGAAAGAAGCAGACAATTTAAGTTTACTTTAGTTCACGTTTCCTGTAATGTGGGCCTGAAAAGTAATTGTATGGGTACTGTGCAGGGCCTCACAAAAACATCAAAACAGCATGACCAGGGCAATGCTGCCTTTGTAGTGGGCAGTATGAGCTCTGATGCTGTGAAATCACTTTACAGAAGGCATAATTGAGAACAGTCAATCAGCTAGGTGACTGGAGTCCACAATGACTTTAGAGCAAATGGTGTGCAAAGCAGGAGAGAGGAAGACAGACAGGTCCTGGTGACTTCACTTGAGAAAATACTCGATAGCGCAGAGACAAAAACCTCCTGTCAACGGCGTACAAAACCGCTTATCTTCATCTTTTCCTTCAAAATCCACTCTACTTTCTCTCCTGTAGTCGCCCACTGCGTACTACAAAACCTCCCTACATCCCTGAGCTCGGCATGAGAGCCGTAAGATTCACTGAACCTCAGCTGGGACTCAAAGAGCTAATGCACTGGCTCACGCGCACTCACACAGACACACGCGCACAGTAAAACCCAGACAGAGAGGACCCTGGATAAAATGTTGAATTTTGAATAAGGGACACATAACTCCATGCTGTCGTGTGAGAGCAGGGAATCAGGGAAAGAGAGGATAAGGGTGCAAATGGATCACAATCCTGCGGCTGTCTCATCGTCTTCAGCTATGTCAGAAATGCGTATGTGACAAATTTCATAAAATGAGACCAATTCCCTGCACCGAGCTCTGCCTCTGCATGCAAAACTATGTGAGCTGCTTTGTGAGATGCTGTAGGGGAGAAAACGTGTGAGTGTGTGCAGCTGTTCCTCTATGAGGAGCTCTTATTTGTGTGTGTGAGAGAGAAAGAAAGCGTCCTATCTGTGTCCACAGGGGGATAAGTAAAGTGTAGAGTGTGTGTGCCGGTGGGGTCGGGGGGCTATCTAGGACTCAGAGGGATGGGGGGATGGCTAAATGGTCCCAGCCAACGTGTCTCAATTCAATTGGGAGGGAATTGAATTAGGCGGCGTGAGGTCTGCATGGCTGTACCTTGTCTTAAATCCGATTATACATGTACACACACACACACACACACGCATACACACAGGCACACACACGTCATGCCAGCGGGGCCACTGAGTGCAAGTTGCACAGACAGAGGCACTTGTTGGGGACACAAGAGGTGTTTGATAAGAGCTACCCCCCTCTCTCTCTCTCACACACACACACATACACACACAGGCCTCCCACCCCTTGCATAGCCTGATGGAGAGCGTGACACAACCCGATGTTGTTCCTGATTTGCTGACCCCAGCAGGCTGACTCACTCTCCGCTGAAGACAGGAAAGTGTTGGCCACTCACTACTGCACTGAAAGGCCGTGTTTATTTTCTCAACAACTCAGAGGTGAACAAAGATAAAGAGTGAGAAAACATGGGGCAATGATGGAGGTACTGGGTGGCAAAATAAAAGCTGGTGAAAGCTACGGTGGAACTGGTGTGTAGGTATGTGTGTTTGAGCTCCATCGTACTCACCCCTGAGGGGATGTAGTTGCCGTTGGTCATTTCTGGAGAGCTGGGGGTGTGGCGTGAAGAGGGAGACATGCTCAGGTCCACCGCAGGTGGGGTGGGAGTGTCTGTTCGATCATGAGGGACCACCTGCACACCTGAAATAACACACACACACATATCTGTTAAGATGACCTCTCACCTGGGGGATCTGATACAGGGACACTGCTGTCACTCTTTCCCCTTTTCTCAAACACACACTTGTGTTTTGTTTTCATTACTTACCTGTGCGCGGAGAAGCTGGCGAGGCTGGCTCTATCACTGCGGTGCCATCGTCTGCCATGCGGAGCTGGCGAGCTCGCTTGGGGTGCAGCGGGGAGAGGGGGGGCGAGCGCGCCCCTCTGTCCCGCCCATTGGCCCGCCGAGGGAGCTTAAGGTCCAGGGGCTCGTCCAGGGACAGCATGACCACAACTCGCTGACCTCCCACCTGCACAAACATCCAATCACAGAGGATCAGAGCTAGGCCAAGTGGGGCCAATGTAGGATAACTTGCATTTCTTATAAACACACATACAATTAAATGCTACATTCTGCCATCTGCAGAAGACAGATTCTCACACCTTTTTTTTTTTTCACATTTTTCCCATGTGAAATGCTGCTGAAAGGTTTCTCACATTCCTCAGTCCCACTGGGTGAGAAATACTCTCAAACAATGGCAAACTGACCACAATTGTAAACTGAAACACTGAGTAAGCCAAAGAAAAATAAACACACACACACGTAGAGATCTGAGTGACCCCCTCCTCTTTTTCCACGCTGACCTTTACTCGCACACTCTTCCTGAGGAATGTCTACAATCCAATCCAGATGGTCACCCTCACCGCCAGCCCCTGCTTCACCCTACCCCTTAGCCAGTCACTGGCCCTTGCACCCTGTCACATCACCCGCAACTCAGCCCCCCCCCCCCCGCCCAACCAGTGTGCACCTTCAGATGCCGTGGACCTTTAAGACCCACCAGCAACCCCCCAGGGCCTTCAAGTCCAGCTGCACCCACTCAGTCCACCTCCTCCCTCCTCTAAACACACTGACCTCTGGACCCAGCCTGAGGGTTGTGGGCAGGACGGTTCATCTAGCTGTCATTTTGAGTTCTTCAGCCACCAGACTGACCCAGCTTCACCATGTTGTACCATGCAAAGAATTTAGCAAATAAAGACACAACCAAAGACCTATATGAAGCCAAATGAACTGTTATATCATGAGTTTAAATCATATTTGAGGTATCAGAAACAATCATTCAGCAAAATCTCCTGAAGAAATAATGATTTTTAAAGCATAGACTTTCACACAAGCCAGGTCTTCTCGACTCAAATGTAAATAAATGCTGAGTCTATTCTTCTTCATCCAGAGTTTACTGCTTCACACATATGGGTGGTGCTAGTACAGTACTGCTGGTTTATAGCCAAGCTCTCAATTCAACACAATGTGTTAGGGTTCACTGCTCTTTCTCACTAGGCTCACACACAAACGCACAAATCTCCTCAAAGCATTTTCCGTCTAAACACACACACACACACACACACACAGTTGCAGAATGTCCTATATTCCTGCTCAAATTCATGTAGAACAGCTCCCAGTGTCCATGTAAGGGGTGCACCATGCATACATGCACACAGGGTCATACTTACAGAAGCACACACACGTACACACACAAGTAATTAATCAAACTGTAATTTCAACAAGATTCACCCTTCCTCCCTCTCCCTCACACACACATGCCGACACACACTCACAGAAGCCACGGTTGGTAGTGAATGGTGGGCTTCGAGAGCGACTGGCCAGGGGCCACATGAGAAGCCCTTGTGTCTGGGAGGCACGGAGCAGAGAGGTCAGCAGGTTCACCAGCCCAATGAGGGATGGCCACCAGCTCACACACACATTCATACACGCGGCCGGGGCGGAGGTGGGGGCGGGCGGTTGGAGTGTGTGTGCAGACTCAATCAGCCATAGATAAGAGGATGATGATACACACATGTACTGATGGAAACAGGAACATACTGTATGACCACACACACAGAGCAGCATTATGGCATTATCAGTAAGATCTAGCTGTGCTGATGCATATAAATATATGTGTGTGTGTGTGTGTGTGTGCACACGTGTTACTCATTTCTATATTAAGAAACATCTTTTGGTTTTTTATCTGATTACAGACCACTGATGCGCACATGACCCACACGTCCCCCTTGGTGGCTACTTTAGAATGAGACTGAAAACCCTGCAGAAGTATATGTTATACTACGAGAAGGGCATGTTACAGAATTGAGAGAATTAGAAAAGCTATTTCCCACAAGCTGCAGCCATAAAGTAACAAAATCGAACACATCACTTCTTCATGTTTCAAAATAACTCTCAACTCTCTGATTGATAAACTCTGTCAATATAAACACAAGCATGTGAGTTAAGTATCATTTAAATAATTTTGCAATTCAACAGCTACAGTAAGGCCCACATGTATTTAAACTGGCCCTTGCGGGTGAATCTGTCTATTTTTTTACTGTTTAATATTGCCATTGTCTCCTATGTCCTATATTTTGCTGAATGTATCCAGTTACATATCAGTATTGAAGATTATCAGCAAACCCAAGTGCTGATAAAGGAGGAATATTACTGGCAGTTGCTCTAATGATCATTTTGACCATAGAGAGTTTGTTATGTGGGCAAACACTGTCATTAGCTATGAAAATAAACATGTTTAGATCTGTAAGAGCGGATGTGATTCTCATTTAGAATGAGCTGCGGTTAATACCACATCTCTCCTCTGAACTGGGTGGATATGACTAACTTGCTGTAACTCCTACAACACAGACTGCCAAGTGTTTTTGGCTTTATTGTTTGGCTAAAGTAGCAGAAAATCGCCTGTCATCCACTTTAAATGAATAAAAGCCCTTTACCCTGAGACGTAGACCAGGAATCAGCTTAACCTTTCTACAAATCCTACTCTCATCCACTGCAGGGACAAACAGCAATCTGGCCTCCCATCAGTGTTATAATCCATGCTATAAAACATAATGAGAAACAGATATAGAACCTCTGGATCCATATAACTATGTATATAAATCAGTTGGGCGACTCAGATCATATGATCCTACATCTCTCACTGTGAGACAAGCAGAGACACACTGCAGGGGTCTCCACGCACAAAAGCTCTTCTCAGGCGGCTGCTCCATGTGCAAACCATTACTATACCTCCATAATGGACTGTATAGCTCATCTTTCCAATTTATTAAGCAGGCTTCCATAGCTATCCACAAACAACAGCCTGTCTCATAAAAATGTGTCTTTTCCCCCTATATAATAAAGAGCATTCTTGGCGTTTCTCAGCTTGTTGCATGTTGCTGGAGAAATGCTGGTTTAAATTGGCAGTATGCCGCTATAAAGTATCCATCTTAGCAAGTAATTTATTTTAGCATTAAACCTATTTTCCTTCTAATTTCAAATAAATCAAATTGCCTGGAGTGTAAATATTTTCAATTTTCCTTGATAGGGTTACACTGTATTTCTGCAGATCCACTCACTTTAACATAATAAAGCTGAAAAAATCAGTTGATAAATTCATTAGTCAGCTGGCAGAAAATCAATCCACAAAAAAATTGCTTCACCTACTTTTCAAGCAGAAATGCCAAATACCCATGTGAAATATGAACATTTTGTGAATGTAAATTGAATATGTTTTGAGTTTTAAACATCATGCCTGACAAAACAAGCACTCACACATTACCGCATAAAGAAACACTTGTACCAATAACACTTGTACCAATAATATTCAACAAAGAAATAATACTGGGAAATAGCTAAATTATTTCAACCCATAGAGACTGTTACCAGAACTGGATTATATTTGTTCTCAAATAACAAATCTTGAGAGCAATTGGAAGTCTAATTGCTGGATAGATGTGTTGAGGCTGATCAAGGTGTGCTGGAGATGAGTGGTATGTTTTAATTTTGATGGACTTGTAGTCTACACCTCTGTGTATGTGTGAGTAGTCAAAGACACACATAATGTTTTTTGCAAAAAAACCCCAAAAAACATGACAAACAACATGGCATCACTTTAAGCTCTCTTTAGACTTCCGAGAAACTCAGCAGGTCATAAAATATCTCGAAATACACCCAGATACCGCACTAATGTGAGCTCAACACAGCTCCCGGTGAATCAGCCCCCATTGTTGGACTTCACCTCAGCCCACCCTCATGATTATTTCTTGGTGGAGAAATAGTAGAGACTGGCTGGGAAGTGACTCACAGTGTGTGGATCTTGGACTGGAGTTACGGGATCTCGACTACATCCTCCAAACAGCCACGGTCACTGAGAGGGGGTTTGTGGGAAATGTGAGACAAAGAAAAGGAGCAACTGAGAGACAGAACGATACGGTGAAGGAGAGATTGCAGTGTTGTCTCAGTATGTGCATGCCAGCGCGATATGTGTGTGGGTAAAGCTCAGTGGCGGGTAGCTGTGAAGTTTGGGGAAGGGGTGTTGACTAGCCCCCATGCAGACTTCCTTGCTTAGCCGTGGGGTCGACAGTCTCTCTGAAAGGCGGCATTGTCCCTTCTCTGCCCTCTCCTCTCTCTCTAGCAGAGTAAACACAGGCTACAGCAGCTGAACGGGAGAGAGAGGAGGGAGAGGAGAGGGATGACCAAGGGGGCCACAGCGAGGATATAAGAGGGTGAGGAGGAAGCGGAGGAGGAAGAGGAGTACTGAAAGAGATGTTTGTGTGTGTCCTCTTTAGCAACCCCCTTCACCTATTCCCCTTCGTAACCCTTCCCAACCCGAGTCCTAAATGGCCGCCCCAAGTCCCTTTGATGAGGTATGGGTGTGTGTGTTCAGGGGTGAACATGGGGTAGGGGCTGGAGGGTGTGGGAGAGGTGGGAGTTGGTCGATGAGTGAGATAACGCGGGAGGATTGGGGGGGCGTGAGGTCAAAGGAAGGCTATGTGTTTCAGCACCTCCATGCTCCGTGGCAAGGCTCACACGGATCAGCACTGACCCCTAACCATGCTCCAACCAACCGATCTTTTCTCTGACCTGAGGAAA